>OMKY01209901.1:0-10913 GCA_900302395.1 Bregmaceros cantori | reverse complement strand
GTGTGTGTATATAAAAGACTTTTTTTTTTGCGTGTATGGGTGTAAAAACATTTTTTTTTGTGTGTGTGTGTGTTAGCGCTCCAAGTAATGATTAGTCAACTACTTGGTTGAATTATGTTTTCTTTAAAAAAATACAAAATGTATTGGGTTTGGTACTTACAACAGGTTCATTAATTTGAAATAGAGTTAATTAAGTTGTATTCTCAGTCGGACACAAGTCATTACAATTAATTTATTCTCTAATATTTTAATGAATTCCCTCCTCCTCTCGTTTTTGAACATGTGTCCATTTAATATTTTGTATTTTTAGAATTTGTCGAGCAAGATTAAATTTGTGTTTTCCGGTACATAAGGAGTGAGTGTCGATGCACAGTGGTGCGGAGAGAAAACTGTCAAAGAAAACTGTCAAAACAAGAATTATTAAACTATTTGATGATTATTGGTTTCTGAATTAAGTCTATGTTGAAGTTTTTACTATTGATTAGTATTACTACTATTGATTAACGATTAATCAACTAATCAGTGTGCCGGTGTGTGTGTAGGTGTGTGTGTGTGTGTGTGTGTACTGGGTTACTGGGTTTAACTTTTTAAATCAAACAGTGAGGAAGCGAAAGACTAAATACAAATTGCATAATATAATTATACAAATAAAATATTGGAAAAGTATTTAACAATGCTGCAGCTTTCTTCTATCGGGTATGCAGATTAATTGTTTACAATAACCTAGTATATATCACCTAGTATATCACTGAACACAATTTCATGTTTCTGGCTACAATGTGAACACGCGTAAAACATACAAATCCTCCAGGGAAGTGGGATTTGAAGCTCGGTCCTTGCTCCCTACCGTGCCGTGCGCTGTGATCTCGTAACACGGGCGATATGATGTGTCAGGTCGAGCGACTGGATGGGCGTCGACTTTAGACGCTGTCCTTCACAGCGGATAGGATCGTGTTCCATACGTGGGCCTAGTTTACTTTGGCAGCCCGAGGCACACTTTTAGATTCAACCCAGTAAAACGGAACGGGGGGAAATCTGGGTGCACACATCACAGACCCCACCCGCGCCACACGCACACATGCATATGTTGCACGCACGTAGCCGTATACGCAAGGCTCGCACATAAATACACCCACATAAATACACACACGCTCGCACACACATGGATTTCATTTTGGGGGATGTCCCTCGAGCGCGCGTTGACCCGCTCCGGCAGCCCTTCGCTGCAGGAGGTCAGCTGATCTGAGATGGGAACCTAACGAGGGCGTCACTAGCTTATGATAGCTTTAGGATTTTGGGCCTGGCTTGTAGTTGGTTAGTTTACATACATTTAAATAGATAAAGAAATCTGGCAGTCAAACTTACTGCTTAACCCGTAAATGTGTCTCGCCTCTAAAATAATGCCGAAAATATTCATCTGGAACAATACAACTCTCCAATCTGTTGAACTTTATATTTACACTCTTACTTGGACATAAATTCATCACAATTAGTTCATACCCTAATGGTTTGAGGAAATGTCCTTTTAGTGTTTGGTATTTTCACAAATGATCAAACAAGATTACCTTTGTTTTTTTCTATGTCAGTGTTGGGGGTATGAGATAGGGATAAGATAATGGTTGAAATTCGTGACAGATTATGGATTATTAAAGTTCTAAATATAATTTTTATTTGAACAGCAACTTACTGCTTTAACACAATTTTATATTTTATTATAATATAAACTCCCAGTTTTGAGTATGTTAAACATTAAGTGTAACAGTATTATTATTATTATTATTATTATTATTATTATTATTGTTATATGTAACTTTAAAACGTTCAAAATCCAAGCTTTTATCAATCCAGTGGTTGATTCAGAATTTTGATATATCACATCGCTGATTCGACAACTTTTGCTATCTAGGGTATTTTTTAAAAATATATAATAATTTTACCTCAGGCAAATACAAGTAAGCAAAAACTGCTGAATAAAAAAAAAGCTTTGAAAAGTGTCGACAGAGGAGACATACAGCACAGGCTTTCAGCTTCACCAGAGGCTACTGTTGCCTGGTGCGGGCTTGCATGCTGGCACATATCCCTGCATGAACACATCCAGCCAGCTGAATTCTAAAAGTTCCTCGACCAATATGCAATGGGCTTAAGTATTTGACCTTTTGCAAACACTTTATATGTTATTCTGTCGAGTTGGTTTAGTTTTGCCATGCGGGTTGTGCTAATGAATGTAAGATTCATAAGTTAAGATTGCTGCTGGCTATAGATCAGTTGCTAGAGTGTTGCCTCCAACGATTGGAGCATTGAAGACCGAAAGGTTGAAGATCGAAAGGTTGGTGGCTCGAATCCCAGCTCCGACAGTCTCCATGCCATAGTGACCTTGGGCAAGAAAGCCCCAAATTGCTCCCAGTAGGTTGTGGTCATGCCTTGCATGGCAGCCGCTGCAAAACATCTGAACTTTTTTGTAGTTTAGTTCTTGGGCGCAAGCACCATTTTTTTCATTCTTTATTGAGAGAGATAGTGACAGGAGTAAATCGGAAACTGTGATGAAGAATCGGAGGGAGACATTTCAGAAAAGCCGGATAGGGTATGAGAACCCGCGGTGCTGCCCGACCTGTGGTCTGAACTTCTGATGAACAGGTTAATCTGTAAAAATATCTGATTAATCGATGATCAAATTAATCATTATTTTCAGCCCTAGAAAATTCAGTTTTGCTCAGCTGTAGCTCACAGTCTAGAGAACATGCTGGCTCTCTAGGTGTAGCATGGAGGATAGGATGGATTGCCCTAATGTTGTCCACTGCCTAATGTGGGACACCTAAGGTCCAGTGTCTCTGGCTTCTTCCTAAACTAATGAATGTCAGTGAAACTATGGTAAAAGCTAACTATGATAATGTGTCTAAAATTAAGTTCAACTACATTTCACTGTTCCACCTTTGGCAACTGACTGTCCCACATTAGGGAGCTGTAAAAAAGGGCCCACATTAGTCCACCCTATTTGTTTGAGCCTCCTAACTCTGGTCAGTGTATGCCCCATCTAGCTCACACTGCCGACGTACCGCACCTAGCTCGCAAGCAGCAGACTCACTAGAGTCTAGACACTAGAACACAGTGGATTCTCCTCCTTCTCACTCCCCGCACCCCTTCTGTCTTCAAGGTTTTTTTTCCACGTCCACCTGTCTGTTTTTTCCCTTTCTCTCTTTCTCGCTCGATTTATCGCTCACTGTCTGTATCTCTTGTTTAATCTCTACATCTTGTATTCATCTTGCTCCCTTTCTCCATCCGCCTCTTCGGTTTGCCTGTTCTTGCTCTTTGTATGGCTATATTCATTCACCCTGCGCTCTGTTGTTCTATGTCCGTCCCTCTCAAGGGTGTTTCATTAACGCTGATGTAAAGAGAAAGGAAACCACCCTTCAGTCTAAGAGGTCCAAATAATGCACACACCGCACACATGCCCGCACACACAAGCCTAGACGCACACAACATGCGCATACACACAGACACACACATGGCGCCCTGCACTCACATGTTTTAGACTCTGTGAAACACAATAGGGACGCCGTCCTACTGAATATTCATTTGAGTCATTTAAATCTGCACCAAATGTTGAATAACGACAAACGCCATTCATCTAATGACCATGTGTGTGCGTGCACATTTGTGTGTGTGTGTGTGTGTCTTCAATGTGTGAATAGTGCGATAATTATGTTTGGTTCTCTCTACCTCTGTAAGCACCTCTTGTCTGTGAACATGTTTTTTTTGCCGAGAGTGTGCGTGCGTCCACGCACATGTGTGCGCATGGCTGCACGTCTGCAATGTGTGAATGGTGCGATAATTAAGTTTGGTTGGCTATAAGTCAGCAAGCAACCGCTCTGTCACTGACAGACTACGGTCCGAACCGAAGCAGTTAGTCATTCAATGCCACGTCCCATTCAGTGCGGTGCCGCCGCTAAAGAGGGGGGCTGCTGCTGCTGCTGCACGGGGGTAGGGAGAAAACACAAGCGTCCACGTTTAATCCCATTAGATGGCTCGCCATTGTTGTCCATCATTGTTGTGATTCTGTGCGTGATTCTGACCCAGAGGACAGAGCGTCTCCCGGAAGGCCCTCCATCACCAAGCCACCGGCGCTGCCATAGTGTGTGTGTGTATGTCTGCGTCTGTGCGTGTGTGTGTATGTGAACGTAAGTGCGGGCCCTCGAGTGTCTCTGCATGTGTGTGATGAAATCAACACAACGACTTGTCTCCTCCCTCTTCACCCCGGCTGTCGTTTCCCTCTCTCTCTCTCCCTATCTGACCGTTGCTCTCCCTTCGCTCTCTTTCACTCTCTCTCTCACAGACCTTTTTTTTCTCTTTCTCTGTCTAGTGCTCTTTCCCTCTCATGTCTCCATATCTATCCCCCCCGTCTTTCATCCTACCTCAACGCTACTCCCAAGTGATGATGCGAGATGCAAACCATAAACCCCAGTGATAAAGCCAAGATTGCTGTTTCTGTAGAGTTTGGTGTGGTCTGGCCGTATGTGCGCGTGTGTTTGTGTGTGTTTGCATGCGTATGAATGTGAGTTGAAAGTGTGTTTGTGTTAATATTATACTTTAGTGTTAGCGATAACCTTGGTCTTATTATGATAATATATCAGTCAAAAGCAAAACTTGCCTTCAACAGGATCAGGATCCTTAGTGCAGACCGCAGTAGATGCATGGGAGGCGGTTAGAGGGACAATAGGGGGCGTAGGACAGCGAAGTCTACAAATGTAGCCGACTGGATCAGCTTTCGGAAGTGAATGAGTTGTGGTTTCAAAGCATAGTTTGAAATGGTGGGATGGGGGGGGGACATGCTAAACCTTAAATGTAAAAACTTTCCATTTATTTATTTTTTCAAGTTATTTTTTTGCAGCAAGCGCCATTTTTTGACAGGATTAAATCAAAAACGGGGATGACGAGTCGGGGGAAACATTGCAAAAAAGCCACGGTATTTGAACCGGCGACGCTGCATGACCTGTGGCCTGGGGGATGTGCTCTCTAACCACTCTGCCATCGCGCAGCTCCCAAAAACATTTCATTTTTAGAGGCATGTCGTATAAAGAACGCAAGGATGTGAGATTTGAGGTCAGTTGGTTTAACGTTTTAGAGTAACATCTAATCTTGAGATGCTTTGATTTGTGTCCTCTTGTGTCCTTTCAGAGACTAAATAAAGACAACTGAACTGCAACTGATCAAATAATAATAAAATATCACAATATATAGAATATAAAATAGAGCAAACTAATAAATAGGTAATGAGGACTGTCAAAGGAAAGATCAGAAAAAATAATTTCCAAATTTCTGTAACATACAATTTCCAAATTTCCATAACCTATATACATAGAACATTGCTATTAGTTCATAGGCTACGAGGCCACTTACTTAAGATCATTCCAGTCAGTTTCTGAAGTCATTGGGGGTGGATGTCTGAGATGAGTTATATGGATTATATAGATTGATAGATACTTACACATGAATGGTAACCAAGAACCATGTTCTTGGTTTAAATGCAGCCTGTGAAGCATCCCAGTCGTCTGGGCCCATGTTGGCGTCATTGAGCGATGAGACAGCCACCCTGGTATGTTTCACCAAAGAGGAATGCTCTGAGCATCCTCTTGAATGTCGATAGGGTGTCTGGCTCGCTGACCCAAACTGGGGCCTTGATTCCATTACAGAGGCAGTCTATGGCTCAAAGTCAGGCCTCCCATTCTCCTCATGTTGACTTGGGGAACCACAAACCACCCCTGAGCCTTTGTAAAACAGTGTCCTAAAGGGATAATGGGGCACAATGACTGCTTTAATGTATGGTGGTGCCTGATTATTCAGAACCTTGTAAGGAGGAGGAGAGTCATTTGGAATTATATAGTTAACAAACAGACGGTGCTAAATCTGGTGAAATGTGCTCTTGCAGTTCACACAGGAACTAAAAACTGTGTGCTGGTAGATCGAGGCCAGTTATTATTGTCCTGCTAACAATTGTGACGTCTTTCTCTGTTTTTTTTTTTTTTACAGGTTTTACCCAATAATGGAGATGCATTCAGATGAAGTTTTAACAAAACTCTATAGCAAATATACAATTAATCAGATCCAATATTCACATTCTATGTCTATATTGCTTGCAATTACAATATGGTGAAATAACCATGATTCTGATTTAGATTAACCAATTATCAAAATATTTGCCAACTAATTCAATCATCAATCATAATCGATTAATAAGTTAATAAGCTCCAGAAGAGCCAAATTTGAATAGAGAATAATTTAGGTATTTTCGTAAAGGAGCATATCCAACCATTAATCGACTAATTATTTTAATGATCGGCAACTAATCAATGATTCAAATAATCACCTATAGGGTGTTGCAATCTTCTCCATCCAGCAGAGGGCCCTGCAAACACGTAATATAATGCTCGGCAGTTTGCGGAACCTGCTTTTTTTTGTCATGCAACTGTCCATGACGCCTCTAAGGTTTTCCTCCCCGGCCCCGGTCCTGAGACCTCAGTGCACCAGAAGTTGAACATGAATGTATGCTGATCTGCGGCCCATGATAAACGGCTTACCCAGATTCCAGTGTGTCGGCTCTCAGGAACACTTTTCAATAAATTGGGGATTACCTACATGGCTGAAAAACATATTAAAACAACTGCCGACTTGGCAGAATAATTCGGCGGGCCATTTTAATGTGTGCAATTCCCTTTAGGACTCCATTCCATTTGAATGGAGCATAATATTTATTGTACCATATATTATTGATGTTTATTTTATTAGAGTGAGCATGTGGCCTGCGGTGTAATGTGACTGCATAATATCGACCTAAAGATTAGCTATGAATGATGATTTAATTAAAAATAAATTACGGTCAATTATAATTTCATACCAGATGGGTTTTTATTACTAGTTGTATTTCTTTAGTATCCTGATTTACCTCCATTGGGGCCAATTGCAATTTGAGTTCACGTTTCACCACTGGCCTCTGTCTCCTGCTGCAGATATGCCAGTGCAAGAGAGCATGACAGTAGAATATTTTTTACACACATACACACACACAATGCAACCACTCATTTGCCCGTTTGTGGGTGTGTGGATGTCAAAAACTGTGGTGCGGTGGCAGAGTGGTTATAGAGCACGTCCCCCAGACCATAGGCCGAGCCGTGCCGCAGGTTCTCATCTCCTCTCCGTCTTTTCTGCAATTTCTCCCCCCGACTCTTCATCCCAGTTTCCGGGCTAAACTTATCTCTCTCAATAAAGAATGAAAAACGGCGCTTGCGCCCCAAAAAATAACTACCTTGCATCGTTCCAGCACGATATTAACTCGCACCATAAAAGTTAATGATTCATTGATTAAACAACAGATATGATCAACGATAATTCGATGCATTAACCAAATTTTGACATCCCTATTATATATGCACAGACACACACATAAACACATCTCACGCACACACACACAGCTTGTACGGGTACTGATTGTAGTGAAATAATGTATTCTTTTTATATTTCACCCCTTTATTTGTCCTTAAGCTTCAGTCTCTCCATGGTGGCACGGTGGAGCAGTGGTTAGCATTACTGCCCCACAGCAAGAAGGTCCTGGGCTTGAACCCCAGCCCATCCAGGTCCTTTCTGTGTGGAGGTAACATTCACTCCCACTATGCGAGGGTTTCCTAAAGGCACTCCGATTTCCTCCAACACCAAAAACATGTTCCAGTTAATTTGCTTCAGTCAGTCTCCCTTGCCAAGACACTGGATCAGAATCTGGAATTGGCCACTGGGTGCTGCACCACGGGTGCCCACCACTCCTTAGGGATGGGTAAAATTTTAACTGTAGATGTATGTATGTGACTCAACTTTCATCTCATTCCACAAACCATACATTTTGAAACAGTGGTCAACAACAAGCCTCACAACAAGTTGATGACATAAACAACTATAGTGTACTAAGTCCCTATTTTAACACATGTCTTTCTGTTGTTCCCTTCTTCCAACAGTGGGAGGAAATCAGTGGCGTGGACGAGCACTATACGCCCATCCGCACCTTCCAGGTTTGCAACGTCATGGAGTTCAGTCAGAACAACTGGCTACGCACCAACTGGATTGCCCGGCGTTCGGCCGTCAAGATCTACGTCGAACTGAAGTTCACACTGCGCGACTGCAACTCCATCCCACTCGTTCTTGGCACCTGCAAGGAGACATTTAACCTCATGTACCTGGAGTCTGACGAGCGCGAGCAGGACGCACGGCAGTTCCGCGAGCACCAGTTCTCCAAGATCGACACCATCGCAGCTGACGAAAGCTTCACTCAAATGGACCTGGGTGACCGCATCCTCAAGCTGAACACGGAGGTGCGGGAGGTGGGGCCCATGAGCAAGAAGGGCTTCTACCTCGCCTTTCAGGACGTTGGGGCGTGCGTTGCGCTCGTGTCGGTCCGTGTCTATTACAAAAAGTGCCCTATGATTGTACGTAACCTGGCCACCTTCCCGGACACGGTTCCCACGGACGCGCAATCACTCGTAGAGGTGCGGGGAGCGTGCGTCAACCACTCCAAAGAGGAAGAGTCACCCCGCATGTACTGCAGCACGGAAGGGGAGTGGCTGGTGCCCATCGGGAAATGTCTGTGTAACCCGGGCTACGAGGAGCGCGCCAGCACCTGTCAGAGTGAGTGGCGTTTTTACTGTGCTTATTAATTCTCCTTTTTAACGTGTTTACAACGCACAGCTGACGAAGTAGTGAGTGATTGAAACCTTTTATATGTCCCCAAAAGGGGCAAGTCAAGTTCAGGGGGACTTAGTGAGGGGAAATGTGAAGGAAGCAAGGGCATATGGCAGCCTGGAAGTGGCACTGTAGCAAAAATAATAGAGTATTACAAGGATTCTACAACATAATGATGAAAATAATGATCCTACTACTACTACTACCTTCAATCATACTGGTCACTTGAAAAAAACAGGCCCTCCATAAATGTGCCACTCCTTTAGCCTAGCACCTCACACATTTACAACTGTTTACTTATCTAACCCCTCACAGCGATTTAATGCATTTTCCTATTCATGACTTTTTTCTGTGGCGGTTGAAAAAAAAAAAAGGGCAACTAAAGAGACGGGTTGGGAGAGAACGAGAGAGTGTGTATGTATGAACAAAAGACAGATGGTGGGGGATCTTGGAGAGAGAGAGGGAGAGGGGGAGAGAGAGACAGAGGAGTGAGAGAAAGAAGGGAGACAGAGAATGGAGGATAGATGTGAAGAGAGGTAACAAAAAACAAGCACTCAAGCAACTAGAACTCGGAGAGCGCAAACCTCCGGAAAGGCCAAAGGGTCATTTTGTTCACAGACAAAAAACAAAACAAAATACTCCACCAAAAACGTAACCTCCTGGGCGGAGGTAATGTGGATGGAGAGAGTGTACACATGTATGGATGTACTTGCAAGTAAAAACATATAAAGCAAGGGAGGTTTTCCAAGGCGTTCCGCATCTTCTCATAGATGCAGGTGTGTGAAATGGGGGTGAAAAGAGCGGACAGTTCTGGAATGAAACCTGCGGCCGTGCCATGGCTGTAGAAGAAGGGATAAAGGGGATGACAAAGGGATGTAGGCCTAGCAAGGCACACTGATGTAAATCACATTATTTACGCAGTTATTTACGACTGGTACTGCCAGCAGCTTTTTCCTGCTCACATTTGTTTTTCCTCCATGGTCACCACATTCCCCGGTTGATTTGTGTGCTGTGAAATGTTGACCACTATGCCACCCCACCCACATTTAATACCTGCGCCGGGGCAGAGCCGCAGAGCAGGCTATGTTTTTGGTCGCGTTGGTTTTTCCTCTGGATAACTGAAAAAGTTAGGCACAGATCTGGATGAAATGTTGCAGAGTTGTTGGAAATGACAAAAGAAAGAAGTGATTAAATTAGATTTGGTGCATTTCTGTAGCCTCTAAGTAACATAATAGTCATACTTCATTATTATTAACTATGAACAATCCCCGTTCTGCCTAGTGACGTCTTGCCTGCACCAAGCAACATAATCGTACTTAATCACCAACATAGATCGATGGAAAGTTCCTTACCTGGTTAGTGCACGGGGTGGTCAATGAGACGTGTCCATGTAAAAATCCGAGTGATTGGTTAGGTCCAACAGCGTCAGCTTCCTAGCTATTACAAACGTCTAGTGAGTGCGATGCGTGGACGATGCATTGGTTCTGGCTCGCCTGGCTACTACTCTACGAGCACTTGCATTGATATTGGCTTGCCACACACACTGGTAGCACTAAACTTACTATTCTTTTGTACCACTATGGTGCAGGTTTGCAATCTCTGAGTGCTTCTAGTTGATTTATGTATTTTATTGATGCACACACCGATATGACAATGTGCAGAAGTCTGGCACAAACTCCACATAGGTTATAATGTGGATGAGTGTGAGTCGAGTCTGTACATGTATGTTCTTTTTTTGGTGCATTGAGAACACGTGTTCGGAATGTATTGTAGCATTGGTAAATGTGCAAGAACGAACCTGTTACCTACATATATTAGGGATGCAACAATTAGTCAGCATTAACAATTGATGATCAAAATCATTGACAACAATCACAAGATTAATCGTGACTTGAATTGTCATTAGGCTCGGGCGTTTTCTTCAAGCCCACCACTAGCCCCAGACATGACTGCGCAGCGCATTAAATAGTAGGAGTAAATCAGCCATTACTGCCACTGTACATTGTCCTTGTTCTTGGGCCAAGGCCTCCACGGTATTGAGAATGGTTTCAATTAAAAGTAAACACGTATGGTTTAACGTTAAATGCCACATTCTGAACTTTTAACTCTGATCAGCACAGGAATTGTATTGAAAATGTACACGTGTATGTATGTTGTGTCGGTGCAAACGTTTTTGATCTCCGTGTCTTGTGTGT
>OMKY01209897.1:0-12942 GCA_900302395.1 Bregmaceros cantori | reverse complement strand
CCAGTTCTTTGATTCAGAGAGACTAAGGTCTGAACTTCAAGTCCTGTATTCAAACCAGGACTTGCAGGGCAACAGGGGAAAGCTGTGTGATTCCTTGCTGTTCCTGAAAGACATGGAGTTGGACAGTGCAATGCCTCAGTTGTACAAACTGTTGTCTTTAGTGGCAACGATTGGAGCTACATCTGCAGGTGTAGAAAGGAGCTTCTCTTGCTTGAAGCGGCTGTAGTCCTACACCCGAAACACAATGGGCCAAGACCGTTTAAGTAGCCTAGCTCTGCTGGCCATCGAACGGACATTGGTCAAGTCTTTGGAAGAGACACCACGCTGGTACGACAGGGTCACAGACCATTTTCTTGAAAAGGAACGGAGGGTCGAATTTACGTATAAATAGATATTCTTTATGATGTTCGACAAATTGGGCTTCCCCTCCTTGAAAGACCAGCATCCGCCACTGGTATGTATGTATGTATGTATGTATGTATGTTTTTTTTTTTTTTTTTTTTTAGTTTTGTTTCGGGTCAGTAGGTTGAGGAGTTCATTGTTGGTTAGTAGTAGAGGTGCATGATTAATTGATTAAAATTATTCATGGATATTGAGGTCGGCATATCTTGTTCCTCATCAGCCGTGGACCAGCGCATACTGCATATCTGCTGGGAGCCCATAATGTCAATGTGCACAGCCACACACATACACACACCCACACTATATAGCGTAAATCAGAGTGCATTTGCTGAGGCTACGTGTGTGTGTGTGTGAGTATGTAATGTCCAACGTTCAGCCTTCAAATCCTTACATTTTTTTCATGGATGCTCTAAACAGTAGTGAATGAGCCGTTCGCTAAACTTGCACTTTTGTTTTCTTCCACAGTCGGTTAATATGCACACACATTTGCCTGCGACTGTTCTCCTGTCTCTCTCTCTCACGCAGGCATTCCCAACTCTGATAAAACTGCATGCATATTCCGATACCACCCCACCCCCGCCCCCAAAATGGACGACAGGTTATATATTCAGGAGCACTGATAATTTCAAATAGCTTATGCTCTGTAACTTTACCTATCTCAGTGATCATGCCACTAATTGATTAAAATGCGCAAAATTACATGTAGGAAATACACTGTTTGTGGGGGGAGGACCCCCAGTCCCACCATTTTTAACATGAACAAGCAAGCAGTATGTCCAGGTACACCGTGCATAGACTCATCATGCTCGACCTAAAATTTTGGTGAACCCCCCCAAACTGGTGTGTGTCTGTGCGTGTCTGTGTCTGAAGAATGGGTAATGTTTGTGTGCTTATGTTCACGCGCCCGTGTGGCGATATGGATCTTTGCTGTAGCGCAGTCAGGTATGTGGCTCTTGGCTCTCTCCAAATGGTTGGTCAGCCCTGCTGTAATGAATACATCAAGGATTACCATTCCATTGTAAAAAAAAATGCACTATTTGTCTGCATGTTACAAATATTTGTAATATATATGTACAAAATGTGTCATTGAATAATCACAAATAGTGTTTTGATGGCTGTACCTCAAACTAATCAAATTAACCATCTTTAATCTATCTTTAACAGAAATATTCTAGCTTGGTGATATTGGTGAGAGTATATTTTTGAACTGTTGATGGCAATTTGCCAATTAGTCATTTTCCGGCAATCGGCTCAAGCATGTCAGCCATGCATCAACACATGGCTAATATGAAATTCCTCTGTTCAAACAGTTAATGCAAAAAAGGAAACAATGCCAGTTTCAATGTCTATCAGCTGAGGAAAGGTGGACATCTGACACGGCTCAGCCTTGTCCCCCTTGTCTGTTTTATTTTGTGTCGCTGTGCAACTGCATATTTCTGCGCCTGTCTCCTTCTGACATCAGCAATAAAAGATGAGTATTATGATCCCCAAACTCCCCGTTAGTGGCTGTAATTCAATGCCAAACCCAAGCGAACAGTCACGTAACACAGACAAAGACAGTGACCAAAAGAATCTGCTTCAGCATCGCCATCCCTCCCGTGTCGATTATCTTTCCCGAAATTGCATTAAATCCGACGAGAGGAGATGTTTGCCTGGCAAACATGGCTGGAATTTCTTCTTTTTTTTTCATGTGCAGTCTTCAAGGAAATGTCTTTTGGTTTTCTTCAGTTAGTGGTGCGTGGCTTGGGCTGATTCTGAGATCAAAGACAGACAAAGGAAATTAAATGTGAAGCATTCTATTTCCACGGTGAACAAATATTGCTTTGTGGTTCCAGTGCTGAAAAGTGCCTGAAAAGTGCTGAAAAATGTGTATTACATTTACTCATATCAGTGCTGTCAGGTTATTTGATGTATTGATCTTAAATATAGAGAAAACCTTTGAAGCAAAAAAAAAAAAAAAAAATCAGTCATTTTTTTCAGACCAATGAATCAGAGCACATAGAATCCATGCGTGCATGCACTTACATGGACATTGCAGACAAATCAGTTTGCTGACTATATGGACACATTGAAAAATATACAATAGACTACAAACCCTTGAGAAGAATAACCCACACACCTATAATTCACTAGTATGTGGTTCACTTGAGAAATATGTATTAAGTCATTTAATTCAATTCAACTCTTTGCACGTAGTCTCCGCATTGCCTGTTTATTGTGGACATTAAAATTAAATTATTCAATAATATACTCTATCATTTAAAATATAGAGTAAGTGTCGTGGCAGAAGAGGAACATTAGCAAAATAATACATCTTGGTGTGGTGCAAGTGGGCAGGGGACATAATATAACACAGTGACATGGTATAATACATACTGTGTGTGTGTGTGTGTGTGGACCTCACCTGTTGTGATATGAAACGCACGTCTGATGAAGTCACGTGTAGCCATCACATGTGACCTACTGATCCAGCTGTACAATATAGTGCTCAGATCCTCAACTATCCTGTGAATATTAGGACTACGAGGAACGTAAACACACACTCATTTTGTCTAGAGTCCATCGCTGTCTCTATAGCCATCCTGTGCTCTCTCTTGCTTTACAATTTGCTGTATTGCTCTCTCTCTCTCTCTCTCTCTCCCTCTCTCTCTCTCTCTCTCTCTCATTCTCTCTCTCATTCTCTCTCTAACCATCGCTCGTTCTATCCATCCTCTAACCATCTCTCTCACTCACCTTCCTTCTCTCCCTTTCTATCCATCCCATCCTCACTATTTACCCATCTCTGCCCCTCTCTCCCTTTCTCTCACCCAGTCTCTCTCTCTCTGCCCATATATAGTGGCTTTGGTAAGGTTTACCTATCCTGCCCTAGAGATATTTTCTTTTAATAAGGCACAAAAATCCAAAAAGTAATTACCTCCCCATTTGCTATGCGCACGTGCGCACACACCGGCAGCAGTCTGTAGAACTCCCAAATCCACACTGAATGAGTTAAACTCCTTCAGAGAACCTCTCGACCAATGGCAGGATATGAGAGAGATGCCTGTCAGATTACTACACACCATCTGCCTGCATAGCACTTTAGGTGTGTGTGTTTGTGTGTGTGAAAGAAGAGAGAGAATAAAGAGAGGGAGAGAAGAAAGAGAGAGACATGAGCAAGCGATATGGATTAAAAAAGAGACGGTGAGGGGTATGTTTAGAGCCAGATAAGGGGGAGAGAAAGATAAAAAGAGAGAGGGACGGAGATATATATATATTCATATATCAGCTTAGCAGTGATGGCAGTAACTAAGTAACCTTAACCTCCATGTTAGAGGGGAGAGCATCGCCGTTGTACACGAAACCAAATACCTAGGGGTCACAATTGACAGCCAATTAAAATTCGACAAACACGGAGCAGCTCGCATAAACGCTGAAACTCACTCTATTTACCTTCAGACACATAGGTGACTCCCTATCACTAGTAGCAGCAAAAACATTCTTCGACGGCCTCATCCTCTCCAGAATCAATTACTGCATAACCACCTGGAGTCAATGCAATGCTAACGTCACCAACCCCATTGCCTCGCTATACAAAAATTCTCGATAAAAAAAAATGGACCGACCACCACTGCCCCATACTACAAAAATATGCAATGCTCCCCTTCGAGAAATTACCCACCCTGGCCATCCTCACCATAGTTTACAAAGTCCACCGCAATATGGCCCCAGAACCACTCTCTGATCTGTACACTAAATGCCCCCACCCCCCTCCCAAAGAACGACACATTCGCAGGCCAGAGGTGACTTTTTACTGCCACGGGAATATACCAAGATCAGTCAATCTGGCCTCGCTTATCAGGGCACAAAGCTCTGGAATATTCTACCGTCAGAGATACGCGACAGTACGTCACTTCGTGCGTACATTACTGATATGAAGAAGCACTTGCTAAATAACACTCACTGCCCACACTGAGCTCCAATCCAGACACCCCTGACCCTCCGACACCAACTCCGAAGACACGCACCCTGGCTAGCGCTTTGACCCCCTTCATCTTCGTCGTCACACTCATCACCCTTCTCGCCGGCGCCATCGCCGGAACAATCGTCCACTTCAAAATCAGAGCGCAATGGAAGCGCACACACAACCCGGAACTTGGATGGTGGTCTCTATCCCACCTCCCAAGAGCAGCGAGGACGGCACACTAAGGACCGTCGCCGTCATGGTTAGCGACTGCCACTCCTCCATCAAGGCGGCGGAAGATCTGCTCCTCAAAATCGGCAAAAACACCATCGTGTCCAACACCAAAACCAACAAGAACATTGAAGGACAGTTCAAAAACATTGAAAAACAGCTAAAATAACTCAAAAAAACCCTCTCCACCAAGGACTGTAACCCCGCCCGAAACGAGGAAATCAAGGAGCTAGGCGATCGAATCGACGACCATTTCGACTCCCTCCTGCGTGCCTTCGGGAAGTTTGAGTCCGAAACTCAACAGAACCTATGCACTACACATGAGATACTGCGTAGACACCTACCGCAATGTGCTTAACTCAACGACTGCCCTCACACACCGGGCTCGAACGCCTCGAGCTTTCCCCAAAGCAGTGTTCATATTAAAGTTAGTTACCCAAGTAACTACCGTATTTTTCGGACTATAAGCCGCTCCTTTTTTCCATCACTTTGAACTATGCGGCTTATGAGGCGGTGCGGCTATTCTGGGTTTTTTTCCAGAGTCGCAAGCCGAACCTATGCAAGATGGCCGCGAAAGGATCGCGCCCGCCTCCAGGTCAGAGCTATGGGGTAGGCGTGTCCTGGGAAACTTTGCACCGGAAGCGGAAGTTGGACGGCACGGCGCATGGAGTGTGTGACACGGAGAGTTTTACAACAGTTATTTTTTATTTTTACAAATCCCTCATGGATCATCATGGAAAAGAAACACGGACTTCATATTACGCCGCATTTTAGTTGAACGCCATCGATCTCGCAGTGAAGCGCAAAGGAGTAAATCGACCCGCTTAGCATGGACATCGACGTCACCCGGGGTGAATATTATGCAAGCAGAGAGCCGGAGTGAATATTAGCGCAACAGAACAACACTGAACTCGCCGCATAGCTGGTATGTTTTTATGTAGATTTTAATTATTTTATTGGTTCTTTTATTGTGTTAGTGTTCCGCTGTTTGCCTGTGTTGACTGCATGAAGGGATCGGGTGTCACTTTCGTTATTGTGGTTGTACGACTGTGACAATGACAATAAATATTATATCTAATAAATCTATCTATCGATCGATCTAACTATCGTTTTTGATTGCTTTATTCCACGCACTCGAGGAGTGAAGCAATCAATAACCGATCTGTTTTGTTTGGCGCTGTTATGACAAGCAACGTTGTTTTCGGGCTCCGTTCGGAAACTGATCAGTTCAGTTCAGTTCTAATAATTTAAACGGAATATTAATATTAGTAAATGGCCGCGGCTTTTAGGCCGGTGCGGCTTATATAACTTTTTTCCATGTTTTCTTAAAAATTACGTGGTTGCGGCTTTTAGAGAGGTGCGCTCATTGGTCCGGAAAATACAGTATATTTAGCTATTTAATGTACTATTTTAATAAGAAAAAAAGAATAAGAATTTCACTGTTTGAACTTTAATTGTATTTGCATAAATGTGGGGGAAAAAAGTTTTATACCCACATCCAATGAAGTGGGATTTGGCAAAACTATAGTTGGATTATTTATTTGTATTTAGCTAAAAGTAACTAAAGTAATCTAATTTATTTCTGAAATAAATTCAGTAATCTATCTATCTATCAGTAGTTGGATTACTTTTGTACAAGTAACTGCGGCAACACTGCAGCTCATACTAGGGATGTCTCTGAAATTTGGTAGTTTGGTAGAATTTTGAATTGTAATAGGACTTCTGGTGTCACTTTTCTGTGTTCGGACTTATTTTTGAACTTGTCTATTCAATTGGAGCACACGCCTATAGCATTATTAAAAAGGATGGTGGTTACTTGTGTGCTATTCCACACCCGAATGTTCTAGTGCGGGTCTATGCCCAACAAACGCATGATTCAATAATCTGCGCAACCCATTCCATTCATTCATCTCTTTCGGTCTTACGAGTGGATGCAAGCATCCCGTTGGTCCAGAAGAATATGTGACCTCATTGATGTGGGAATTGAAGTCGTATTTGTCTGTATTTCATCAAAATGTATGCAAAACGGTGAGCGAAGTGGGGTGGATAATGAGTAATTGGTCACAGAGTGAGCTGTAGTAAGCAGATTTTTGTGTGACAAATTGGCGACAGTTTGGTCGTCTACGATGACTTTACACAGGCTTTTATACAGACACTATAAGTGCGTGTACAAAAGGGGGGGGGCAGTGTTTCTATTTTGGTGCGTACACTCGTCTTTAGATATTGTGGAGTCTGTGGAGGACTCTGTACCTCAGAATGTAGGAAAATCTACGGATTTATACTGTGCACCATTATACGCACATTCTCAGTGTCTCTCGCTCTCGCCAAATGCCTCGCTAATTACACCGTGCACTCAACCTTAAGCTGATGGCAGTTCAACAGCATCCTCTTCCGCCGAACAGGGCTGATGTGCGTGAGCAGTGGCTGTAACCTTTTCTGCAACCGAAGACAAACACGACGTGGAGCTGCAAAGACAGTAATTGACCCAACTGCTAATGGCTACACATCCTCTAACTGTCAGACAATCTGCCACTTTGTTGTCTACGCACAATTTCACTCACTGTGCTTTTCGCACTCGCCACATGTGCGTGTGTTTGAAAAAAGAGAAAGACGGTTAGAAAGCGAGAGTGGGGTGAGAGAGACGGAATGAGAGGGAAGGAAAGAGAAACAAAGAGATGAAGGCAGAGAGAGATAAAGGGAAAGAAAGGGAAAAGTGAAAGAGAGGGTAGTGAGAAATAAAATGAGGGGAGACTTGGAGAAAGAGATGCATGTGTTCAAGTGTGTGTGTGTGTTACGTATCCCTCAGCGGTTCTTAACTCAGTCCCTTGCTCCGTATTGACTCTGCTCAACTACTGGTTATTAAAGTCAATATTAGAGACATATTTCACCAAGTCCCACAGTAGACGGCACCCACTTAACACCCCCACACTGGCTGCTACTGACGCAGAGGCTGACTGCAACTCCCTTAACCAGGCATGGAAGAACACTCCCCCGTTAGGGGGAGAGAGATTTGATTTGAGAGAGAAAGTCTGTGTGGGGTCTCTCAAGTGATTAAGATACTTCTTGCTTCTACCCCTCTACAATGATATGAGGACATTTTGTGGCTAGCACACAGTCATGCACACAGCCACTTGCACTCACTCACACACACACACACACACACACACACACACACAAACACAGAGATAGAGAAACACAGATGCCAAACACAGACACACAGAGATTGAACAGACATAGGCACACTGTCACGCAGACACACACCGATCGAGCCACAAACCCACACACAGATATGCATATGTCAAGCACACTGAGACGTACACACACACACGCACATACACACAAACAGCCAAACAGACACACCAAACAAAGAAACACCCAAAGATACAGACTGCACAGACATAGACATAACCTCACACAAACACACACTCACAAATATACAAGAACGCACATACACACACAGGCACATGTCACACAACATTCAGTGGCTGCATCCAAAGACTGTGAAAAACACTCTCTCGGGCGTGTGAAGGAATCAAGAGTTTTGGCCAGCGGGTGGAGCGGTGAGGAGAAAAACAAGTAAAAAAAATAAAACTTGGAGTTCAAATTGAGTGGGCGTGGCCTCTGCTGAGTGGCCAATCACTCCGGCTCGTGCTTTCATGAGCGTGCTGGAGAGCTTTCCAAGGCAGCCACGGGAGAGAAATGTTGGAAGATATAAATCTGAAGCAGTGGTAGCCCCGCTGGTGGAACACTGCAGAGGGAAGATCAGAGGACAAACACGCTGTTAGCAAGGCATCGAGTGATTTGTCCTGGTTAAGGAGAATGTCAGAGAGGAAGAGAGAGACAGTTACAGAGACAGAGAGAGAGAGAGAGAGAGAGAGAGAGAGAGAGCGTTAGGAAGAGATAAACAGAGATAGATACCAAAGAAAGACGCATCAGAGAGATAATATGAGAGAGAGAGAGAGAGAGAGAGAGACAGAGAGAGAGAGAGGGAGAGAGAGAGAGAGAGAGAGAGAGAGAGAGAGAGAGAGAGAAATAATATGAGAGAGAGATGGGAAGAGAGAGGACATGTCTTGCCATATATGTTTCTGGGCTTATACAGAAATATACAGGGAATAAAGTTGTTTAGCAGTCAGGGTGACAGCTCTTGGCCAAGGCCGTAATATTTGAATAGATCATTTATCAATCTATTGTATAATGTACTATATGTAATAACACTAACAATCTACCCAATGACTGCCCCTGTAACTAACCACCCTTTTGGTCTCTTAACAATATTGCCACACTACTGTATTTAATAACTGTTGATATTATTGCATGTTACTTATTTACTTACTTATTTTTGATAATAGAAATCGGGGCTTCAACGTTTAGATTTCAATGTTTAAATGGAAATAATTGCTTGGTACAAAGGTTTTATACAGTGATAGAACTAGTGCAATTCAGAAGACTGGTCGAGGCCACATGAGAAAGAGTGCGACAGTCAGTCTCGGGCTGCTCTGTGCTGCTGCCAATGCCTTAAAGCTAGTGTGAGCCAGCAAATTGATGAAGATTAAAGTGACATTGAGTGGAAAATTGGAAAAAGGAACATTGAAAAGGGGGACATTGATTAAAGCAACGGCTTTCCTGCCAGACATTGAGTTTCAATGAACAGAGGGAGAATTTGTGAAATTTTTTTTCAGATGTTGGTGGATAGTGCTTTTCTTTCTGCTTTAAAATCATCTCTTATCTTGTTAATATAATCAGATAGGGAGGACTGCCCTAGTGTGGACAATTTTTTGCAGCTTCCTAATGTGAGACAGTCAGTTGGATAGTGTGACAGTGAAAGTTAGTGTTGAACTTAATGTGGGCCAATGTGGCCATTGGCCCACAATAGGGCAATCCACCCTACCTTATTTAATTCTTTTGCTGCAAATTTTAAAGTTAGTTCCGCGAAGGAAGCAGATCTCCCCTGATTCCTCTAAGCTAAGAATTTAAAAAAAAAAAGAATTCTAATAAAAACAAAATCTGGCAGCGGCCATGATGGGAACCACGGCTTGGGAAAGTACACGCACCTGTGTTGTAGCGTCGCCTGCCGCAATAAAACGCCTTGCACAAAAACAGCTGCCTGCGTCCTTGGTCCGAAGGGCCACAAAGAAATCCATGCCGGCATTTTGTGAGTTCTGACACAGCCCTGACAGAACTCAGCGATGACCGCAGCGTATATAGTAGTCCCACTTAACCTGTCCCAGTTTGTGATGGTGGTAAAACGTCTGAAGCCGCAAATCACAGCCGGAGCCGATGACATGCCTATGAAGCTTGGAGGAACGGGCCAATCAGAGGACGTAGATGGGAGTGGTGTGCCGGGAAGTTCGGAGGTGGGGGGGGTGGGTCACAATCTGAACTCTGTTGGATGCAAAACATTGTGGGAGGTTCGTGGAAAAAAAAATTGGAGCAATGACATCCAGTCCCTCAGCGTATCGGAACGAAACCATCCTCCATAACGTTCAACCTTCGCCTCTGCATTGAGAAATCTTGGCAACAACAAAAACTTCACAGACAGAGGAAATAGACACTATCATAAAGCACAGGATATATTTTCAGATTTATCCAATTTTTATATCTATTGTCAATAGTAAATATCTGAATGTAAATACTTCAAACTAAGGTTAATACCATAGCCATGGGTTACTCAAAGTAGATAAAGTCTGGAGGTATGGCTAGGGTCCTGCAGATAACTTTACAACGTGACAAGGAGGCGCACCCAGTTAAGATGCAAGTCAGATGTGAAGCAAGCATAGCGGCCCAGAGGAAAAGAAGGTTCTTTTGATTAATTATTTTGCCCTATTTATCACAATTCATCCAGAAAGCATCTGCCAGTCTGTAATTGTTATGACTACTTATGCGACCTTTAAAGTTGGGCCGATGAATCAGCACGACAATGAGGGTTGGCATATCCCCATGATTGATATCCACACCATGATTGATTACAAAGCTCAGGATGAGTAAACATCTGAGGTTGGGTTTGCTATCAGGAGATTTGGGCAGATTTGTGATCAAGAGGCCTGGCCTACACTCAAGAGAGGGAATTCCTGCCGACAGATGGGAGGAAGGGTTGAGACTCCAGACCCAATATACAGTACAAAGATTAGCTGTAACCATAACTCTGTCCGAATGCCAGCGCCGTCCTCTTGAATGGTGTGGTGGCCAATCTGAACACAACGCCGCTGACACTAATCATCTGCACGTGTGGAGGAGGTGTAGTCCACGGCCGGATGTGGCTGCTCCTGTGCAGTTCATGCGCGAACGGCTCTCAACATTTATGTTCTTAACCTGCTCTTTTCCTCAGCTCTACTAGGAGTCATTATGTAAGCAACCTGATTGCTGGATGCTTTATGCAGAACTCCCTGTGCTTTCTAAATATATTAATTCCATATGCTGGAAGAATTGGATGGCAATTCCACAACATCCATTTTATTGCCCTGATTCAAATGGCTGTGTGGGGGCCGCAGGATGCTGTGCAGACAGTAACTCAGTAACTCGATGCAGGCTTGCCACCATACTGCTTAGAGTCTTTGTCGACTGTAAACGTTGCCTGGGTCACAATGTGGCACAATGTGGCGTGGAAGGAGGTAACTTATACTTTCTAACTTTTCATCTTGGTGTGTGGTAGCTAATTTACTGCCATAGTCATCTGGTCATGACAGAGTAGAGTTGGTCGCATCCCCACTTGCTGTGGCCTGGAGGATGCAAATTTATCTTTTGGGTGCAAGCGCCGTTTTTCATTCTTTATTGAGAGACAGTGACAGGATTAAATTGGAAGCTGGGATGTAGAGTCTGGGGGAGACATTGCAGAAAATCCGGAGGGGCTTTTTGAATGCGCTATGTGCAGCAGCTGATTTTCTACTGTTCACACTTGTTATGTCTCAGAGTTGCATGGGTCAGAATCAGGTTTATTTAGAACATAAATACAGTGACAGATAATGTCTCAGTAACCTTATTAAAGGGCACGGGGTACTATAACAACGTCCCAAATAGACTTACACATTCTATAAAAATGTCAGTCGAATGAGACATATGCTGCATGCCCGGATTAAACATATGGGCAAGCGGGGAATTGCCCAGGGGCACTTACAATTTCCAGCCAGTGGGGGGGGCACTGGCTGGAAATTGCCTTTTTTTCATGAATATTTGTATTTATTTTATTTATTTATTTATTTATTTAGGGAGCAAGCACTGTTTTTCGTTACTTTATTGAGAGAGATAGTGACAGGATTAATTTGGAAACTGGGATGAAGAGTCGGGGGAGACATTGCAGAAAAGACGGACAGGGAATTTGAAACTGCGCCACTGCTCAAACTATGGTCTGAGGGACGCGCTCTCTACCCGCTCGGCCACCATGTGTATTTGTATTTTTAAATATGGTTACACCAGACATTATTCATTAATTACATAATATTAATTATTAGAATTATATATAGTAAAACAACAAGAAACAGAAATACATTTGAAATTGAACTTTTCATTGAATCTGTACATTTTAATGTATGGATGTTGTTTGGATTGATTTGATTGGTTTAAATGGAGATAATTGAATGAACTACACACTTGGATGGATGCTGTACTATATTTAGTGGATGCCATTTTGAGTTTATATTTCAAATTGAGACGTTTGAATATGTTTCCTAGATTGAGTTTGTACTAACTGATGTACATGTTGAATACAACTTAATGAAATGTCAATGAGGAAGAAAGAAATATAGGCTACTATCTAGCTTATGAACATGCTGATGCGCCCAGGGGGGTAGTCACAGCGCCGCAGCAAAGGTGAATTATACGACCCGCCTTTACTACTCGGCTGCTACGCCCCGCGTCCACACCAACAATTCGCCCCGCCGCATCACAACAAGCAGGACACGCCTTGGGGATGGCTTTCCGCACGGGGAGAAGTTCCGTTAGCGATTAAGAATCGACTCTAAAATAAATTAATACAAACATCACAAATATTTGCAGATCGGGGTGACGGCAAAGTGCGTGAGCTTCTGACACTCTAAACACGACGCGCAGACAAACACATGAGCAAATAACCACAGAAAAAGCGCAGCTGATCACAAGATGCATGTGTGTATGGAGTATCTACATTCTATTATGACACGCCGTGTCTTTCTCCGTTTCTTCTCTCCTCTCCCTGTGTGTGAGTGTGTGTGTGTGACCGTTCCGTGGAGACCATGTCCCCTTGTAAGCGCTTACAGCCACGTGGAGAAGTGGCTATACTGAGAATATACTGGCATCTGATTGGACCATGCAGACACACCTCTGGAAATTAAGCGCCTAATTGGCTCTTGTTGAAACAAGAATGTGTTCGACGCATGACGTCATGCACATAGACACAC
>OMKY01209895.1:0-11953 GCA_900302395.1 Bregmaceros cantori | reverse complement strand
TTAGTCCAGGTGAGACCCGCCATGCCGGTGCACACCAACACACTCTCCACACACTTCCACTCGCTCTATAGACGAGTTCGGGGGGTACTTCCGGTCTCTGAACGTCACTTCCGGTGTCATTTACTTGCCGTGCGTTTGGCTATTTTTCAACATGTCTATTCGGTGGGAGCACACACCTACAGGGTTATTTTAAAAATGTGGTAACTTGCGGTGTACCATTCCTCACCCAAATATTATCGTGCGGATCTGTGACCCACAAACGCATGATTTAATAATCAGTTCAACCCGTTCCATTGTCCAAAAAGAGGGATTCCCGAGTCGAATTTGAGTCTTTAGGGCGCGAGTCCGAGTCGGGTCTCCAGTCCAGTTTTTGGTGACTCGAGTGACTCGCGAGTCTTTTGACTCGAGTCTGCATCTCTGACCCACCCACCAAACGTGATATTTAATGGTCCCTAAAAGAAGAATACGGTAATCGATCGATTGCACGACAAACAACAAGCTACCAGGTAAGAGGTAAGGTAATAAGATACACACGCACAGACTCAACAAGGCTAAACACACACGTGCACATACACGTGCACACACACACACACCGCTGGGTAGCCCCCAGTTTCCGGCTCGCTCGCCAGATATTGAAGAGAGGAACGAGCGTGCACAAGACCGTCTTACTGAGCTCAGGGCAGACTGGCTCTCCACAATCCTATCAACAGGGGAGACAACAGGGCTGACATCATTGACAAAAGTTGGACTTTTCTGCTCACGACCAAAGATGGGCTGTAACGCATTACATTTACTCTGTTACAATTTTTTGGTGTACTTTTTTTACTTTTGGAGTACATTTTTCACAAGTTACTTTCTACATTTACTCAAGTAAATTTGAGGTGAAAAACTTTTTTTACTGAGATGTCAGTTGAAAGTACTCGTTACATCAACTTGGCCTTTAGCGACTCCTGTTGGGAACTGTTGGCACATGTTGCTCTCACTCTCTCTGTCTCTTTCTCTCTCGATCTCAATTACATTTTGAAAAGAGAATTATTCCTAATTTATTTAATTTTTTTTACTCAAAGTTACTCAGTACTTTCACTACTCAAGTAACTTTTTTGTGGAGTACTTTTTTTTTACTTTTACTTAAGTAACTATTTGGATGACTACTTTTTACTTTTACTTGAGTACTATTTTGCTGAGGTAACAATACTAAGTAATTTTTATGGCTACTATGCAGATTTGTGGTCGTGAGCAGATATGGGCAAACAGAGGTGTGCATATATACGACAGCTTAAGGGAGGGCGATAAATCGATCTATTAATAAATCATTTATTAATATGAGAAATGTTTTGGCAGATCATGTATATATCGTTTATAATTTTTTTTGTTTTTGTGTTTTGATCGCTTTATTGTTTAAGTGATGTTGGAACTAGAGTAACTTAAGCTTAGTTTACACATAAAATAAGGCAAGATACTACTTCGTTGGTATGTAGTACCCGCCTACCTCTAACTACCTAACTGTTTGTACTTCAATAAAAAAAACATTGCTGAAGTTGGTGCATTCTTGTTTATTAACCTGATAGAGATAGAGATATATATCGTGTATCGAGATACAGCAAACATATCGAGAGAAGAGGTTTTTTTAATATCGCCCAGCCCTACGACAGCTCTTCGTGGGGCTGGCTAGGTAAGGATTCCAGACTTACCTCTCGGACGCTGTGCGTGACGGCCCAGGTGAGGAAGACCCGGGACATGACCTGGAAGCCGGTCAGCACCACAGATGACGGGACAATACCTACAGCACAAGAAACGGTCACCCTGAATCAGACATGGGTCAGCTACAGCAGTCGTTCTTGGTTTTTTTTTGCATAGACTGTATATAAAAATGGACACCGCATTGGTTTTGATGTCCGTGCCAGCGTGCCTACTTCCGGGTTGGTATGGGCCTCAGGCTGGTGGAGCCTAGTCTCCTAAAAGCGAGCCCTATGGGAATTCCTATACAAATATTACAATCTTAGCAGCCTGTTTTAACCCATTTAAAGATCTTTCCTAATTGATTTTTTAATGTATTTTGCCGGGATAATTAATTAGTTAATTGTGTGAGAGAGAGGGGTGGGTTCATAATTCATCACAAACACATCAGATTTGGCGTTAATATTTTTTATTTCAGCTGGGCCAACTCCAGATCGCGAGCCAGTGCCTCGGCCAGGGCACTGACTGGAGCAGGCTAACATGAACATGTTTTTGGTGGTAGGGGAAACCGGAGTGCCCAGGAAGGAAAACCACGCAGACACGGGGAGAACATGTAAACTCCACAGAGGAAGGACCTGTCTGGGTTGGGATTCGAACCGTGGACTTTCTAGCGGTGAGGCAGCAATGCTAACCACTGCGCCGCCGTGCTACCCCTCATGAGGAGGACCAGGATCTGCGGGTTGTCTCCGGTCCACGTCACTCCTCCGTCCCACCAGGACCGTTTTTACGGACTACAAGCCTAAATCCATAACCCTGCTCCCGATGCGACCGCGCTTCGCATCACACGCCCCGCCCATCACCAAAGAACGCAGAGTCAACAGGGACTTAATGCTGTCTGCTACCGCGTTGAGCATCAGTAACTATACTACACTATATGCGGAAGTGCGAGTGGCCCGGTGCGTGGTTATGGATTTAGGCTTGCAGTCCATAAACATGCCACCAGGACCGTGCAGGTGCAGGACCTTTGTGTTGCACCAAATTCCTAGAAATGTAACACAGGGGTGGTTGGTTCCTCAACTACTCCCTCGTAGGCAGGGCTTGAGAGCGAAATTATTTTTTAAAAGTTCCATTCCGAGCGGTTCAGGCAGGCCCATGTTTAACGTTTTCGTTCTCTGAACCATTCCGCCGCGGAAACATTGGCCCTGAACCGCTTCGAAACACAAACATTTTGTTCGTTCTTAAAGTTCCTTATATTGTGCAATGTTAAGTTTAGATATAGTTTATACAATATATATTTGGTGGACTTTCAAACTTCAGTGCAACTGTATTAACGTAAAACCGAATCTGTCCACAAGATGGAGCCCCAGAAGCATGGTGCTTGGTAATAATGTTCCGTTTCTGTTCCAGAACAGTTGAAGAAATCTTTTTTTCATTTCCGCTCCTCATAAAATTCCGTAAAACTCGTTAGTTTTTGTTCCTTGAACCGGTTCAGAGCCCTGCTTGTACGGGCCATGGGTTGGTGAGCTTCTTCCTCACGGAAGGCACAGAATGGGGCGCCGATTCCATACTGCTCAGTGCTCACCTGGTTGCCGTCTACATTCCGACTGTCCACCGCCTCTCTGGTGGAGTTTCAGAGTCCATGATAACAACAATAAGGACTGCACGAGTCCTATCAGCAGTTAGTGGACCGAACACAACCCATGCAAAAGGTCAAGTAGCTCGCAGCTCTGAGCAAAACTACAGATAAGACCAGTCATGGCTCAGTCCTCCAGGCTCACAGCAGGTAGAATGCACTCAGAGTGTCACCAATGGAACCAATGTCCATGTAAGGCATCGTCTAAAGTAGGGGGGGCAACGATTCGTCGATTAATCGATCACTAATCGATAATGAAATGAATCAACAACTAACGCAGTAATCGATTGAATCGCCAAGGACTTGAATCATTGTTATTGAGCGTAGTTTTTTGATGACGTGTTGGTCTACACAAATTTGATATTACTTGATTTCTGAAAATCCAAAATATGATTTCAATATATAAATTATCCAACATTATTGATTAAAAAAACATGAATATAACACCATCAAAATACTAAGGTATAAATTCATTGTAATGGGTTTGTGTCCGAGTAACTAACTAAATTATTGTACAGGTGTTGGCTAACGTAAACCAAAATTGACTACATTTTAACAAGATTAGTTTGTGTGACGCTGTGAATATTTTGTGGATTTTTAAAAGTAAACAGATTAAAAAAAAAATCGACTAATCCGGGGGTTCTCAAACTTTTCATACAGAGTACCACCTGGGAAAGCATTCAGCATTCAAAGTACCACCATATTGACGGGTGCGGCGGCACTTTATTCTTCCCTTGACTTAGTTTACACAACAATGTTTGTGTCGTTTGGCACAGGTTGAAGAAAGATGTCTATGAGTGGATGTGCTAATGGGTGTCTAAAGGTTCGCTTCGCCCACATTGCACTTCAATTTGTTTTATGTCAATCTCTATATTTCAAGGAAGATGAAGCGGGCAGTCGCCCTGCATTATTGCAATTGACTGAGGGTATTGCCGTTGGTGCTAAACTTAATATGTGAAAGAATTCCCACGTACCACCAGAGCTTGCTCATGTACCACAGGTGGTAGTCGTACCACAGTTTGTGCACCACTGGACTAATCGATTCAATAATCGGCAACTAATGGACTATTGAAATAATCGTTAGTTGCAGCCCTAGGCCAAAGCAGATCTCGAGTGTATTTTTGAAAAAGTGTAATAAACATAATTATAATATTCAGCTGTTAAAGGGATACACCACCGAAAATTCAAATTGAAACATGTTCTTCATTGTTACGTGATTAATTATACATTGCTAGTGACCCGTGCAAGGGCTGTCGGTTGCTTGCATGTTGATTTGAATGGGGATAACACCATGGGAGTGACTCAAGTAGCTACCAGATGAACGCCACTAATCACTTCCAAACTGGTTCAGTATTTTCAATATGTATGTCACGTGTTACATGCGATTCAATTGGTTACACAAAAATCAAATGCAGGAATGTTATTAGTGGAAAACAGGAGGACTAATGGGCGAGTGTTCCTGCGCGATTTGCGTCTTTCGCTCACTAACCCACTTCGTCGGCACTGGGCAGCATGACAGCATGTGTGTATATTCGTATCGGATCGCTGGTGTGGTGTGCCTGTGGATCGCATGGAAGACTGAAGATGTTTTATCACAGATTACTGGCAATGTATAGTTAATCTTGTAACAATGACGAACATGTTTCCATTTGAATTTTCGGTGGTCTATCCCTTTAACAGAAGCAGTAGCTGTAGTAGATGAGGTGAAGCATATGCACACACGTGGACGCTTTAGCATTAAAATGGATTATGGGGGGTCCGCGTTGGCCGAGTGGTTATGGACACCGCACCTAACGCGACCCCATTCACGTTAGTGGCGCTGCGTCTACCGCAGCGTCCGCAGTGTCGCGAGTTCGACTCCGCTCGTCGACTTGTCTGCAATGTCTACCCCCGATCTCTTCAACCCAGTTTCTGACTAATCCTATCCAATAAAAAAAAAAAGATGGAAAAAACGGCACTGATGCCGGAATAACTTTTTTTTAAAATGGATCGAGGAAGACGTCACTTACCTGCTGCACAGTGCAATATCTGAAAAACAAAACATTTTGCATGTCAGCTCCCACTGTGACTAAAATGACTAACAAAACATACTCATACTCTCATAGTAGGGCTGTAGCATTTAGCCAAAAAATAAAACCCTGAGGCCTGAGTGTGCCTTTGAAATCTCGATTTTAGATTTGTTTCAGATTTCTTGAGGGGAAAAAAACGACAACATAAATCAAAATTAGAAGTTTCATATTTCTTTGCTAATGGTGTCCATTTTTGGAGTTAAGGAGAGACACCTCACCCTTTGGCTTAGGATTAATACAATTATCAATTTATATACATTTTATTCACCCATATAACTTGTAAACAGACCAGTAAAATCATTCCTATGAATGTTTCAAAAGGAAATCCGATTTGGCGATTCCACTTTTTCAAAAATCCTCTGAAAATAACAAAATAATAATAAAAAATAACTAATAACAAAATAATCTGATTTCGATTTCAAATCATTTTTTTTTTACACAGCCCCATCTCATAGCAAACATTTTTTAGAATGATTAAAATAAAACAGCCGAGTTGCAGTAAGAACATGGCCTTTGCACAGATATTTTATTTTATAGAAAATAAAAACTTTAAATGCCATCATGACTGTTTATTTACTTAGAATATTTTTGAAAATGACATTGGTGCCTAATAGTTTGGGTACTACCAATTTTTGCATTATCGGGACTTATGTATCGGAGATTGGGATCGGCCGGATCGTACTCTACGTGTGGCCAATTACGTACGTAATCCGTCCATACGTTCCACACGTTGGCAGCTTCATACCTCCGAGCGTTACCATGTGCAACAACAGCTATTTATACTCAAAAGCGTCCCCCACATTTTCCGGTAGTTTCAACCGTTCGCACGTAATCATAAGGTCCCCAGATCCGTGTCAATTTATGTACGTAATCGACGGAACGTGAGAAACGCTCCATCCGTACCCGTAGTATGAATGGGCCTTTAAAGTTAAAGGATCAGATTGGGAACAAAAAAAAATGTGATCGGTGCACCCCTAGTAAATGTGTTGATAATCAGTCCTCATTACCTCCAGAACAGCGCCGGTCTGGAAGAACTTGAGTGGCTTCTCGATGGAATAGTAGAGCCCATGGTAGCTGCCCCGTGCCAGATACGCTCGAACCAGGCCGACGGCAATGACCAACCACCTGGAAGACACACAAAAAAAGCTGACTGGTTACAGATGATGTTAAAATATCTTTATTTAAATCATACTGTACTCCTCTATACACCGCCCAACTGTGGGTTAGTTACAAGAAAGCAAGCTTGAAAAACTACAGGTTGCGTATAACGATGCCCCGAGAATTCTTCTTAAAAGACCTCGCTGGCTGAGTGCGAGTGAACTGTGAACCAGAGACTGGTATCAGTCTCTGGTACTCTCAGTTCTGGGGGCACTAGTACAGCTGTCTTTTAAGTGTATAGCTCTTTATTTTATATTCGATTCGGATGTATTGACTCTTACGCATTGTCGTGTTTGTTTGTTTTGTTTTCATTGTTTCTGATAGTATGTACCTGTTGCTATGGACCCGGAGTCTGCGAATAAAGATGTTTTGAAAGAGGCTGCACCAGTGTGCGTAGAGCCGCAGCTTCTATTCCCCACATGAGCAAATGCCTATTTGTCTACCTAATCTCTTGAACCCAGTTTCCGCCTATTCTGCAATGAAATACAATGAAAACCATTTAGAGCTGCAACCGATTAATCGATGATAATTGATTATTGCAATAATTGCCAACTAATTTGATAATCGACTAATCACTTCCTCGTTTGACCCATTCTTCGCTCAAACATGTTGACTATATGTTGTTCGCAATGCCAGCCTCCATTCCCAGTGCCATGGCCCCGCTAATTTTCTTGGATACTGAATACTATTAGAACAAAACAGACAATAAAAACAAGTCAGCTTGAATTATAAGTTATTTATAAAATATTATAAGTTCGCACGGATCAGTAGGCTCTTGGAAATGTTACAAATAAGTGAAGATAGCGGAACAGCAGTAGTGATTTGCAGTAATGAAATTGCAAACTTGTAATAATTAATGTTTCACGTCAATAATCGCTCAGATTTTAAACAAAAACGTAAACGATTAATCGTCAATAAAAATGGCCGATTAATCAATGATCAATCGGCCATCTTGTAGGAATCGCCAAATTAAAAATTGTAGACCTTTTTAGAACATCATGAGACCAACTCAAGACCACCGCCCCCACATTTGATCACATTTGATTCTAGGTGAGCGTTTTTGCAATATTGCAAATCCGGGAACACTACCTGAAAAGTTAAGGGTGGGTACCGTGGGTTATTTGCATTCCATTTCAAATAACGATACAATAAAAAGGGAACTATATTTACTAATTGAAATTATTTTCAAGGGTTTAAGCCGCTGCCTTCGAAGAAAAAAATCGGGGAGGTCACACACAATTTGAAATTAATTCAATTTAAAAAAATCATAGAGCTCTCGTGCCTTCTGTATGTTTTGTTGATGCAGTGTGTACGCAGTTTTAGGGTTCTGCTTTTCATTACTGATTGGCAGGGTTGGGAGGGATTACTTTTGGATTACTTTACTCAAACAACCCTCAATGTAACAAATTGGTTGGTAACAAAACATTTGGAACACATGAAGTTGTTTCAAATGATTTGATTAATGTTTTTTTCCAAGTAATCGAAAAGTAATCCTATGTTGGATTACTTTTGGATTACTTAAATGAATCCTAACAAAAATCATACAGCAAATAATTGAATGCATTTTTGGTTGCTTATACTTTATTTACTTCAGGGTGAATTATCCCTATGAGTTGAACACCTGCAATGTATAGTCAATTATTTTTTAGAAATAAAAGCATGTCTTAAAAGTAATCCCTACCAAATCCAACCCCGCTGATCGGAGACAACCCAAACCCTCAAGACACATCATTGTGGTAAACCACGACCACTAATGACCTGTGGGTATAATCCCCATGTAATCCTCCTGGTAAATGTAACTATAACCAGGTCTGCATATATTAAAACGTAGTTGCACGGTTAAAAGTTAATGGTCTTTATAATGTGGTTTACTGTAATCCGTTTAGATCCAGATCCCAGGTCATGGATGTGTTAGGGGCCAGTTTATAAGGTATTTACCCGGCTGTCATCACCACGTTGTACAGCACCAGGTAGGCCGTGGCCAGCGCGCCGGGTCCCTTCTTTCTCTTCAGGTCGCCGCACTGCGCTGCCGCCGCCTGCTTGCTGCTTCCCGCGGACGGTGCTGACATGACGGCCGGGGAGACTCGGAGATCCACAGGTGACGGTGCACTAGAATGATACCACCCCGGGGTGTCGAGGGTTGTTCTTGCGGCCCCCAAGGTGCTCGGCTGACAGCTCTCACACCAGGAAACGGACGGTAAACATCTCTGGTCGGACAGCGCCCTCTAGCGGAGCTTTCTTTCTCCTTCTTTTCTTCATTCCTGGAGGCTGGAGACGCCGAAAGGCGGATTACTGGCCTCTAGCGGATCTAGTCTGCAACTGCAGTTGCGTTGGAAAGTAAAATCATAGACTGTATATACATAATACATGCAGTAATATAATATATTAATACATTATAATATACAATATTATTATACATTATATTTATATTAATTATATATCTATAATATATATATATATATATATATTTATTTATTTATCTATTTATATGTATTGGCAGTAAAAAAAGGGGGGAAAAAATATATATATATAGCAGAAGCACGATCAGAATACACAAGCACTAACGAAAATAGGTGCTGCTTTTAAGTTGCTGTAGCCTGTGTGTCTGAGCAGTGCATCATGGGTAATTCACTTGCTCGCGGTTACAGCACAGTGCACGTACAGTAGACAATGCTGGGTGTCAGTATGAGACTGAACGAGGCTTGTATAGTCAGCACTGGCGTCTATGGGCCTTATGCGACTGGTGGAGCTAAGCCATGATGCATGTGCCCAGGCCCGTTTCTAGGATTTTGGGGGCCCTAGGCAAAGGGGTTGCTGGCACCCCTCCCCAGTTTTTGAACGGGGAGAAAAAAATGTATTTTTTTTTCATGCAATTTTGTGCATTCTGCGCAGAAAAAGAGAACAGACAGCCATTGCACATGTGGTAGTCATTCCAATTTTATTTTTTCAACTTTTATAAGGCCATTCAAATAGAAAGATCTGTCATTAACTGTAAGCACAGTCCAGCAGCAAATGGACGTCCGTCAGGGCAGTTTTGGTACACCAGAGTAGCTGCATGGGCCCTCACCCTAACTCCATGCCCGTTTTTATACTCCATGCCCGTGCCTATAATTGAGAGGCTAACTCACATGACAGTTTTTGCGCATAGAATCTAGAGATTAGCGGCACACTGCAACATGTATGGGTCATACACAGTCCGGAACCTTTTTTTCTACCAGCTCACCATTTTTTCTACACTATTTTAATATTTAATATTTCTCTCTGCAAGACCATCATGCTTTGCCAATGTATGTCAGTCCAATAAATGAATCGCGACCTGAAATTGATAAATGGTGCTTTTTGTGTCTCATTTGTGTCTCACCCACACACAAATGCCTCCCCCTCCGCTTGCTCCGTTCTCAGCTGTGTCCATGTTTTATTTACATGTCGGACCAGAAGAATGCTGCACAGGAAATGCTTGTGATGTGCCTCTCCAGTTTATTTCAACAAACATGCCTTATTTGCAGCACACACACACACGGTCGCCTCGGCCAATTTATAATCTCCTCTCTTCTTAGCTTACTTCTTCTTCGCCTCGCTCAGGGGACTCTTTAATGCATCTGCTAAGACTTCAGGTGGGACTTTTGAATTTTTTTTTTTAAACTTCGCCACGCAGTACGTGGCCATTTATTTGCATTTTCAACTTTTCAATATATTTGAAATACAGAAAAAGAAACATGAAACTAAAAAGAAAACTCCCAAAACAAAAACAGAAAAAACAATAACCTTGCATCAGACCACATCCGATAAGTCCACTTGTTTAAGAAAGTCCAAGAATGTGTCCCAGATCTTGTGGAATTCAGACATCTTCCTTTTTATGGAGTATGTGAGTCTTTCCAATGCCAAGCTTGAGGAGAGATCCTTAAGCCACATCGTTACCGTAGGGCTTGCCATGTTTTTCCACTGAAGCGCTATAGCACGCCTAGCATGTAATAGTGAAAAGTCCATACGTTTCCGTTCAGTGGTTGACAGATTGCATTCTTCAGGGTACACACTTAATATGCACAGCTCAGGATTAGGTTGTATAGGAGTTGTTAACATCCGAGAAATGCAGCCCATCACTGCTCGCCAAAAACACTGAATGTATTGACATTCCCAAAAACAGTGATAGAGAGTTCCTTTATGCATGTTACATTTGTAACAGACATCTGGTATATTGGGATTAAATTTGTGGATTTTTTCAGGGGTAATGTAAGTTCGCGTAATCCACTTGTACTGTAAAAGTCTCAGTTTTGAATTTATGGTTTGAGTTTGGGCTTTAACACAAATACGTTTCTTCTGTGATGTCTTTTCCCAGATCATTTGACAAGCGGCTAACTCTATGTTTATCCAAGATGGCACACTGTCTTTTGAAAACCAATACACTGCAGCTCTTAATTGAGCTGCCCAGTAATAATATTGGAAGTTTGGTAGTTTTAACCCTCCAGATTCATATGGCAAATATAGCAATGACAATCTAAGCCGTGGCTTCCGGTTATTCCAAATGAATTTGGATATTAACTTTGTAATACTGGAAAAGAAAGACGAAGGGGGTGGCAAAGGAACAGATTGAAAAATATAAAGACACTTTGGTAGCACATTCATCTTGATTACGCTTACTCTTCCCAGCATAGACAGAGGTAGTGAAGACCAACGTGTAATACACTCGGAAACATTATTTAATAATGGTTCATAATTTTTCCCACTGGTTAAACTAATTGTGGGAGTTATTTCAATACCCAAGTAGGTGAAACCCTTTTTTGCTTGACAAAAGGATGTTGGACAGGCGGCTCCTCCCTCTCTTGTTCGTTTAGATGCATGATGGCCGATTTGTCTGTGTTTACTTTAAAGCCAGAGAATTTTCCGTATTGATCCAACAGCTCAAGTAGGGATGGGATGGAGTTGCCTAAGTCTGATAGAAACAGTATCACATCATCCGCAAACAGTGCACCATAATGCACAACACCTCCTAGTTCGATCCCTTTAATTGAGGGCGTTGATCGCACTGCAATTGCAAGTGGTTCCATAGCGATGACATAAAGCAAGGGCGAGATTGGCGAACCCTGTCTCACTCCCGGAATAGACTGAACGGTGTAGAAATATTTTGATTGGTACCGATCATGGCTTTAGAATCTTTTGACAATATACTGATCCATTTACAGAAGTATTCCCCAAAACCAAACATTTCAACACCTCCATTAAATAAGGCCACTCTACTCGATCAAATGCTTTTTCAGCATCGAGAGATAGCAAGGCAGTATCCCGCTGCCCCTCGACCTCATGGATTATATTGAGTACCCTCCTTGTGTTGTGAAATCCTTGGCGCCCTCTAATGAAGCCATTTTGATCTGAATTAATAATATCTGGCAGTATTCTTTCTAATCTCATTGCCAACGCC
>OMKY01209894.1:0-18775 GCA_900302395.1 Bregmaceros cantori | reverse complement strand
TGTTCTCATCCCTTCACTCTGCTGGGTGTAAAGGATAACAGGTAACCAGATTACAGTAATTGTGATTATCTGCGCGGAGCAGGTTATGTTTTCGTTTGAGTTGTTTGTTTGGTTTGTCTATCCCCAGGATAACTGAAAAAGTTGTACACGGATCTGGATGAAATTTTGTAGACTTGTTGGAAATGACCAACGGAACAAGTGATTAATTGGTGAATTTACACCATTAACTCTGCCAAGGAGGTAATGTTTTGTTATGCACATATCTGGATGACATTTTGTACAGTTGTTGGAAATGACACACACAAAAGTGATTACATTTTGGTACATTTACATCATTACCTCTGCCAAGGAGGTTATGCTTTTGTCTGTTTGTCTCTCTGTCAGAAGGATAACTGAAAGTTACGCATGGATCTGGATAAAATTTTGTACAGTTGTTGGAAATGACAAACGGAACTAGTAATTAAATTTTGGTGCGTTTCTTTAGCCTATAAGTAACATCATAGTTTTACAACTGTTATGAGCTTACAAACTGTGATTTTTGGTGCAGGTTTGCACTCTCTGAGTGCCTTTAGTTACCTGTCCATCCTGAGAGATTTGTTTCATGCCCAACTAAAATTCCATGTGTGTGTACCGCTGTCATGTATATGCATGATGCAATATGGTGAATTAAAATGAATCTTAAATCTCGACACCGTTTTTTAATAGGACTGTGGCACATGACGTCACAACATGGTTTGGTACAATCTCTCTCCAGCAGTTACAGTCCAGCGTCGTTGTTTTCAGGTCATGTACATTTTCAGTTTGTGTCTCTGGTTAGTGTGTCCACATGTGTACATTTCCTGGTGCGTCGATTGATTGAATTTGGTTTCCATAAGATGAAAAAGGGGATTAATTATGAGCTTGGACGAAAACAATGACCTGCAAATTGCACTCTCCTGATCCTGACAATACTGGACACTGGAGGGAGATCACCATAGATTTCATATTTATTAACTGCGCCGGGGCTGTGCTGCAAAGCAGGTTATGTTTTTGGCAGCGTTGGTTTATTGGTTTGTCTGTCCCCAAGATAACTGAAAAAGTTGTGCACGGATCTGGATGAAATTTTGTACAGTTGTTGAAAATGACACACGGAACAATTGATTACATTTCGGTGCATTTCTGTAGCCGATAAGTAGCATAATCATACTTAATCACCAACTTACCGATAGAAGATCAGCAGGTGCTTACCGTGGTCACGTGACCAGACTTCGGGGTGCTGGGGCCGGTGGGTAGTGCATGTTTGCCGCAATCACACTACTCGAGCACTTGCATTGATAATGGGTTGCCACAGATACTGCAAGCACTAAAAGTACTATTTTTTTGTACCACTACGCCGCAGGTTTGCAATCTCTGAGTTGCCAGATATGTTTCTCCCGGATTAGAAGGCCCTGTCCGACCGATTTTTCCGCTGGTTTGGATAGAGTCCATGTCTCACAGCCATAAAGAGGAATAGGTTCAACAAGGGTTTTGAAGATGTTTAGTAACTTAATGGCCAGTGCCCACCGGAACGGTTGCAGACAATTGCAGGCAGTTCAAGTTGCAGGCAGTTGCATTGGTGTGCACTGACCATTAAGGTGTATGCATCCTTTAGGCTCTGACTAAACAAATCATTCAGTTTCAACGCTTTGGGCTAATCACAAGCCTCTTTTACCCTAATTTGCATACAATTGAGCCCGTCATTCTATTTGGGTTTATGCATTTCGATCACGCATAACCCCTGCCAGCTTCTGCAGCGACAGACGCCCCATGCCCCACACGACCTCCGCCTCTCCACCGCCATCTTCATGTCTCACCCACGCCTCAGCTAGCTGACATCAGAAACCACCCAGAGGAGTCGTCACCCCCGCGCCACCCTCCACTGCTGCTACCGCCTAGCTTTTCCCCCATGCTGCCTCCTTTTGAAGAGTGGGGGGCTTGTCGCGGAGCGTAGGGGTTGTTGGAGGGTTCAAGAGCATTGAAATAAGGTTAGCGAGGGGGAAGAAAAAAACAGGGGGAGAGAAAGAAAAAAAAGAGAGAGATTCAGAAACAGCAAAGGCGGCCTCACGCCAAATGCATCTTGACATACTCGCACACACAGTGCCGACCCGGGAGTAAGGGTGTGTGCTCTGCATTTGAATCAGGCAAATCTTTATGCTTTAAGTGATTATTTACGACGTTGTGATTTCAGCTTTATTGCTGTGTCTACAATAAGCATTTCTCTATGGATTGGAAGAAAACTGAGTCGAGGCTAACCTAAGAATTGCATACTGTAGGTGCTGGCCCCGTGGCATAGCAGTGAATGACGCTGGGGCGAGAGGCAGCCCCATGAGTCTTGTCGCTGTGGCTTAAGACCACAGCGGACACAGTGTCATGAGATCACTTCACCTCACAGTCATACAGTGCTAGTCCCCGTTCTTTCATCCCCACTTTCCCAATCCTGTAGCCTTCAGACTTTACAACCAGCTCTCTCCATCTCTCTCTGTCCTCGGCCACTCGCATGGTGTCACTCAGCCTGCAACTTGTCCAGTCTTGGATGTTGTCTACCCATCGCTTTCTCTGTCTTCCTCTCCTCCGACCACCTAGCATTGTGCCTTGAAGGATTGTTTTTGAGAGTCCTTGGGATCTTGTGACATGTCTGTACCATTTTAGTTTTCGTTTTTTTGACTGGTGGTTAATAGATCTTCATATGGTCCGATGCTTTTTTCCGTCTTTCCCTTCTTCGTTGGTGACATGCTCTCTATACAAGATGCTGTGGAGCCTGTGGTAAAATGTAATCTCTGTGCCCTGAATTCTTCGTTAGGATCCATGTCTCACAAGTTTAGAGAAAGATTGATGTCACGAGTGAGCAGTCTGATCTTCGAGCTGGTGGAAACATTCTTGTCTTGCCAAATCATCCTTAGCTTTTCTAGAGCCGCTGATGTTTGTGCAATCCCGCTGATGATTTCAGGTTGTGAACCTTGGTCTGTAACAATGGCTCAGAGGGACTTAAAACTATTGACCATTGATCACCACATTCAAATCTCCACGCCCACCCCGACACTCAGATCGTCCTCCTCCATAAACCTCATCATCCCTCCAGCCCGTCTCTCCACCATGGGGTCCCGCGCTTTCAGCCGCTCGGCCCCCAGACCCTGGAACTCACTCCTCCCCACCATCAGAAACTCCATTGACTCATTCAAATCCCTCCTCAAAACCTATTTGTTCCGCCAAGCCTACTCCGGAACCTCCCTTTTTGTTTTTAAACTATGTTGTTGCTTTTACTTCCTTTAATTTTTTTGTACGGAGACCCTGGGGGTCTTGAGAGGCACCTCAAATTAAATGTATTATTATTATTATTATTACATTACAATTTTCAATGAGCACCTGGTGACAGCGAAGAACTACTTATAAAAAAGTTACCTTCCTATTCCTGGAATTTGGTGATTAAAACCAATGCTTTGCCTATGGTCTGCTCGGGGGCAGTGTGGGACGAGTTTAGGAGCAACTTGAGTTCCATTAACACAATCAACAGAGCATAGGGCATTGGGGCACAGCCTGACACGGTTTAACTAAGTGCGGAACCCATCTTGTGTGTCTGTGTGTGTATGTGTCTGTGTGTGTCTTTGTGTATGTGTGTGTGTCTATGTGTATGACGCACAAACACACACTCAGACATACGGGCGCGCAGACACACTATAATTATTCAGGCTTGTGCTCAAGTGAATCTGGGTGGAAACGCGGACATACTGTCTGGGTAGTCATTTGCTGCGACACTCATGGAGGATAAAGTTAACCATTGTCTGGGTGGAGAAATCTATGCTGCACAGAGCGGACGGATGACAGGATGAGGAACAGCGAGAGAGAGAATGAGAAAGCTGCTTCTTGTTGTTTATATTATTCTATAAGTTATATTATTATTTACCATATTTTCCGCACTATAGACTAAGTCTGAATCAGACTTCTGATGTCGTTGCGTCGCTGTGTTCTGACGTATGTTTGAACTTGTCCATTCAATGGGACAGAACACACCTATTGCGTTGTTAAAAATGGATGGTGGTAACTAGGGGTGCAACGATTAGTCGATTAATCGGTGACTAATCGATTATAAAATTAATTGACAATGAATCTAATCTTCTATAATCGCCAAATACTTGAATCATTGTTGTTGTTGGCGGTTTTGTGCTGATATTTCCCCATTTATCGACACAAATGTAATATTCATTCATAATCATCGAAAATATTAAATATTAAAATGGACATAATTGATGAAAAATACATGAGGAAAACCGTGGAAATATTATGGTATAAATTACATGCAAAACAGAGAAAGTAACTTAATCTTTGTACTTTTGTTGGTCAAAAAGAAACAAATTTGACTAGGATTAATTCCTCATAGATTTTGCTGGCGGTGAGAAAAATTATCCAACCCATTAATCGACGAATCGTTTCAATAATCGGCAACTAATCGACTATTAAAATAATCGTTAGTTGCAGCCCTAGTGGTAACGTGCACTGTGTTATTCCACACCCAAATGTTCTAGTGTGGATCTGTGCCTCACAAACGCATGATTCAATAATCTGCGCAACCCGTTCCATTTACTCACTTACTTTGACAGTGAATGCAGCCGTCCCATTGGTCAAGAAGAACATGTGACCACACCAAGAGAGTAATTTGAAGTTGTATTTTCAAAATGTCAGTCCCATGTTTTTAGCGCATAAACTCGTCTATAGTGCAGAAAATATGGTAATTATCTAGAGCCGTATTTGCATGTAACTTGAAATATGCTTAATTATCATATTTCACTGCCTCCGCTTGTAACAGAATGTGCACCAACATGTGTCATTCCTACACAATGCTGTCGTGTATACGCCTGCCCCAGTATATAGTATTGTAATGAACGAGCACTGCCTCGTGGAGGAGCTGGGAATAGAGGAACTTACATCGGCAATAGCTGAACTCAGCCATTGCCGAGGTTCGTTCAGGAGGCGTGCAGGCAGGTGGAAGACCGGCAACGTTGGCGGCCCAGAATGCACCGCGCGTGCATTCACTACACTGCCTCCTCCCGACATGGCGCCCTCGTGAGGAGGCAGCCCCGCAGACTCCCCGCCTGCGGTCCGATCCCACTTCTCGACACCAGTGTAATGAACGAGCACCGCCTCGTGGAGGAGCTGGGAATAGAGGAACTTACATCGGCAATAGCTGAACTCAGCCATTGCCGAGGTTCGTTCAGACTCTATTTAACGAGGCGTGTAGGCAGGTGGAATGCAGAATGCACCGCGCATGCATTCACTACAGTATATAGTGTATATAGTCACCCAAACACATCTCTCTCTGTCCTTGGCCACTCGCATGGTGTCACTCAGCCTGCAATTTGTCCACTCTTGAATGTTATCCTCCCATTGTGTTCTCTGTCTTCCTCTCTTCCTTCCAGAGAGTCCTTGGGATCTCGTTACATGTCCGTACCATTTTAGTTTTTGTTTTTTGACTGTGGTTAGTAGATGTTCATATGGGCCGATGGTTTCTTCTATTCTGGTTTTCACTTCTTCATTGGTGACGTTCTCTGTACAAGAGGAGCGTGTGAAAACATCTCATCTCTGTGACCTGAATTCCTCTCTCTAATAATATTTAATAAGGCCTTGATTATATTCTTAACTAGAAGCACTCATAGATTGCAAACCTGCGCCGTAGTGGTACAAAAACATTGCACAGTTAGTGCTAGCAGCATGTCTGGCAACCCATTATCAATGCAAGTGTTCGTAGAGTAGCGCGATTGCTATTGACATGCTAGCTACATTTCCCAGCGGCCCCTGGACCCAGAAGTCTAATCACGTGACCGCACAGCGATCTATCGGTAAGTTGGTGATTAAGTATGATTATGTTACTTATAGGCTACAGAAATGCACCAAAATGTAATCACTACTTTCTTTTGTAATTTCAAACAACTCTGCAAAATTTAATCCAGATCCGTGCACAACCTTTCCAGTTATTGAGGGGAAAAACCAATGCAGATAAAAACATAACCTGCTTCGCGGCTATGCCCCGGCGCATGTAATGCGACAGAGTGAGAGGTGGAGAGGGAGCAATAGAGAGAGAGGGGTGTTCTATCGTTGATCTATTTAATTTGAACAATGCTACACTCTCTCTCTCTCTCTCTCTCTCTCACTCCCTCTCACCCTCTCACTCTCTCTCTCTCTTCCAGCCTTCCAGCCTTTTCTCCAGTAATGGATGATGTTCTGTGCGAGGCAGCGACAGGGCACAATTCATCGAGCTTCACACATCCAGCTCCTCCCAACAACATGCACGTTTGGGCAAAGACTTGTCCTGGCTTGCCCCTGCTGTAGCCCAGCATAACACAATAATGTATCTGACACACAGTCATACACACACAGTCATTGGCTTGGCATTCATTCCACAGTATAAGGCACCACGACCCCAGCTTTTCCTCTTGCATCATGCAAATTATTACACACTCTCCTCATCATTTTTCAATGTCTGCGCTAGTAGCTCATTGCAGCTCTAACCTGTTCCATCAGCGGTTTCGTGATTCTTTCGAATGAGACGTTGTAAGTTGCAAGACGCCACCCTTTTATGGTCCAGGACAGGGCTGGGAAGTAACGGATTACATGTAACACTGTTGCGTAATCATATTACAAAAATAAAGTAACTGCAGTCCATTACAACTACATTTTTCAAAAAGTAATCTGGATTACAGTTACATTGGGGGTAACGGGATTACACACATGAAATAACATTTAGTCCAGCCTCGTCATCGCCTCTGAACCTGTCCGGCTCCGCTCCGCAAATTGACTTGAATTGACTTCAGTTAATTTTATTGAATCTATTTGAAAGTAATCCAAAGTAATCCGTTACGTTACTTTTAAAATTGGGTACCGGGATAACGTTACTGATTACAATTTTAAATTAGTAACTTGTAACCGTAACGTATTACTTTTAAAAAGTAACCTTCCCAACCCTGGTCCAGTACGTATGAGCCCCCCTGAGCTGGAGTGATGTGGAAACACATCAGCCACTAATCCTGTATCCACTGTTTATCGCCATCGTCATCATCATCATCACTCCCGTAGACTGGCTGAGGACTTTGCAACTGAAGACTTTGCAACCAGCTGTCTCCATCTCTCTCTGTCCTCGGCCACTCGCATGGTGTCACTCAGCCTGTAACTTGCCTACTCTTGGATGTTATCTTCCCATTGCTTTCTCCGTCCTCCTCTCCTCCTTCCACCAGGCACTGTGTCTTGAAGGGTTTTGAGCACAGTGTATACAATTTTCAGTTGATATTGGGGCAGCCCCATTCACTCCCATATTGTGTGGATATTTTCCATCGTGAATTAATTAATTGATAAGTTATTCTCAAATCTCCAAGCAGCAATTAAAACTCAAACTCAAACTTTATTTACTTATAGAGGTTACATACCTGCATTCCGAGGCCTCTGCATTCCGAAATTAATTTTGGTGTATCATTTGCCGTGATGTAAAGTGCAAACCCAAAAAAAAAACGATTTGCTTATTTTGTTAGGGTCCCACTCTAACCCCATTCTTTTTGGGATTCAAAATGTATCAAACAGGAGTTATTTTGGAACGGTGAGTTCTCGTGTCTTTGGATTTTATTGCAAAAAAAAACAAACAAATATTGTGTGAAGTGCCTCTATCTAGCTTCCGCCTGAGCGGCCATATAATGGGAGCGTATACCCACCACTGATCTGCACACTATAACAAAATAACGGAAATGGGTAGAAACAGGTGGTTTCTTTCTGATGATGAAGCAAAGTCTGAAGTTTCCTTTGCCATGTGTGTTGTTGACAAGCACACAGAACTTAATTTTCTATGGGTCTTGAAAAAAACACATGTTGAAAAACCCCGTCACTGGGACATGCCGAATTTGAAAAGGGCTGGCAGTAGATGAGTTAAGTTTCTGCTCTACTTTAGTATATTCTCCAACTTTAGACTAAATTGCAGACTAAAAGCGGTGCAGTGGGCTTTCATCGTTTCATCTTAATTTAGCACTTGGGAAGACCAATGTCGCCTCTAACAGCCTTGCACGCAAAACACACGCGCACGCACACACACGACACGCCGACTTTTGGACGCGGGTGGAAGCTGCGCGTAGTGAGAAGGTGGTTCATTAGGTAGACTAGATCACCGCAGGTGAGTAGGAAGGAGGGATATTTCTAGTGGAAATGTGGAAATGAACACGGTGACTGGCTCATTTGATTTTCTACCGCAGGCCAAAACACAATCCAGCAATTAAAGTTGATATACAGCAAACAGGAATATTTCCACTCATGGAAGTGAGCTAATCTTAGTTCTGTTCCACGCCTGCACCATCCACTGCTCGGCTGTATATTTCAGGCTGTTCAGCTCTATGATTCATTGGATTTGCTTCCGAATTGACTAAACGATCTGGTTGTGAACGGTGCCTCAAATGAGAAAATCTGCTCGCAAAGTAATGTCGAAATGACTTGATTGTCGAAAGAAGATGTCGAAATGACTTGATTGTCATTGGCTGTGTCTGAAGTCTCTCCCTATTCCCTATATAGTGGACTATGGGGTGCACTATGGCACGCTCGAATACTCCACGCACCCTATGTAGTGCACTCAAAGTATCCCCTAAACTACACAAACATGGCGCGATGGGAGTCAATAGTGACCGACCACGGCAAATAGTTATGAATGGAAGTACTTTTGTCATGATTGTTGAACTTTAGAACGTTATAATAATTTCTGTCTGCTCTCAAAAATGAAAAAAAAAAAGATAGATGTTGTGTCTGTTTACGGGAAATGTTGACCTTATTTGATGCTCAATAAAGATTTTGCAAAAAATAGAAAAATGAATGAATGCTACAGGCTCTCTCCTCGGTGCCAGTCTTTGTCGGCTTTCCCTGCACCTCAGTCGTCACATGTCTGCCCAATCCCAGAGATTGGTAGATATAGTGTCATGATAGGATCATGTTGTCACAAAATATCCATTCAACCAGCAGGGAGCACACATTTCACTCACTAATCTATCTCTCTCTCTCTCTGTCCTACTCCCTCTCGCTCTCTCTCTCCCTTCTCTCCCTTTTCCTATCCTTGTTTTCTCTTCCGCTCTCTTTCTCTGTCTTTCCGTTCTCTTTCTCTCTCACGCTCGCTCTCTTTATGTCTCGCTCACTCACTCCTTCTCTCTCTCTCTCTCTCTCTCTCTCTCTCTCTCTGAGAGTTGGCGTGGCGTGTGAGAGGGCATGTTTTAGACATAGCCTGATTTTGTGTAGTCGATGAACAATCTGTATATGTCACTTGTGTAAGTCCTACCCGTGTTTTGGTGTGTAATGTAGGCACCGTAGAGGTTTGAATGTACCGCGGGGCACCGCGGACCGTTTCCGTGTTTGTGCTTGCCGTTTTCACTTGAGCGTTCCTCCGCAACAGAGGTTTGATATATGCGCTTGTTTTTGTGTGTGTGTGGTTTGTATCAATGTATTGAGTTTGTTGTGTCAGCATATGCCAGCGTCTGTCCTTGTATTTATTTATTTATTTTGTTGCGACGTGCACATACGTGTTTGTGTGGCTGTGTGTCTGCGTGCACGCGCCCGTAGCGCAGCTGGAGCGGGCTGGTTGATTGGCGTTCATTGGTAGTGTACACAGTGCGGGTTTTCCCCTGTTGTTTTTTTGGTGTCTTTATCTGTAAGTGGGAATTGAGGTGGGGTCTTTTCAGGGCTCGAAAGCGAAATTATTTTTTAAAAGTTCTGTTCCCAACGGTTCAGACAGGCTTATGTTTAATGTTTTCATTCTCGGAACGGTTCCGCTACCAAAATATCAGTCCTGAACCGGTTTGGAACGCAAAATTTTCTTTCGTTCCACATATTGTGCAATGTTACGTTTAGATATAATTTATACAATATATATTTGGTGGACTTTCAAACTTCAGTGTAACTGTATTAAAGCCATTACATTAGCTTCCTTGTCTGTCCACAAGATGGAGCCCCAGATGCATGGGGCTTGACGACTGATAGTGAAAGTTAGGTGGATGCACAACCGAAAATAGTCTCCCAGACATAGGATATGTTCAAACATATAGGGAACGGAAAAAAACGTTTTTAAACGGTTTTGTGGATTTCATAATGTTCCGTTTCTGTTCCGGAACAGTTGAAGAAATCTCTTTTCGTTTCCGTTTCTGCTCCCCATAAAATTCTGTAAAATTCTGTTCGTTTTCGGTTTATGTTTTCGGTCCTTGAACCGGTTCGAAGCCCTGGGTCTTTTCCTTTCTATCGAGAGAGAGCAACGCCTTTTTTCCCCCTTTCCACGTGTGTGTCTGTGTGTGTGTACGAGTGCGTGCGTGTGTGTGCGCGTGTGTGGTGGGAGGTGACAGCGCCGTGTGTATGTGCACGTGCATTTGTTTATGTGTGTGTGTGTAGTGATTAGAGGCAATGTTTTTTTCCAGTTATATAATGGAATTTGACTGGACCAAATTGAGTCTGAAAAATGGGGTTAGGGTTATTCCCTCATTCTCATGCACGGATGAAAAAGTTGCACAAGCAGTAGCAACTAGTCTAAATTCCCCTTTGGCTGTAAAGTCAGTAGGTCGTATGACAAATTCAGTGGTTGTCTTTGTGGACACAGTTGGGGGCGTAAACCAGCTGATTGAAAATGGAGTTGAAATTGATGGGAAGTTTGTAAAGGTTTTACCTTTGGCAACTCCCTCAAAGAAAATGACCCTTTCAAATGTTCCTCCTTTCATTACTGATGAGCCATTGGTAACTCTCCTGTTATGGGAAGGTGGTGGGAAACATCATGAAAGTGAACCGTAATTTTAACACACCTGAGTTGAAACATTGTGTTAGTTACAAGAGGACCGTATTCATGAACCTTGATCAGAGAAGTGGGGATTTTAGCGCCAGTTTTAAACTGGTTGTAGATGGCTATGATTACACTGTTTTCGCTTCCTCAGTTGTAAAGTGCTTTATATGTGGGGGAGACCATTTGATGTATTCATGCCCAAAGAGACGCCCCCCCCAAGTCACACCCCACCATCGGCGACACAGACTTGGGCTGATGTTGCTGCTCCCACAACCCTGCTCATCCACCAACCCCCCACTCCCCCTTGTCCACCTTTCTGAACCGGAGGAGGTTCAGGCAGGAAGCAGTGAAGGTGCTACAGCTGTTGGGGCCGTGGAGGATGGCCAGGTGGAAGAAGATGTGCCGACGACCTGTCCCAGAACTTAAAGTCGTGATGATGCGAAGAATGAGGAGAAGATCATTGGTGGTGACCTGGGCGGTGGAGGAGACTGCCAGGAGGCGATTATTAGCGGTGACCTGGGCGGTGGTGGAGACCGACAGGAGAATGCAGAAGAGGAGATGGTTGGCGTGGAGGTGGTGAAGATGCACAGCCTGAAGAGGAAGACCTGGGGTGTCACTCACAGCGGCTCCCAGATGAAGAAATGTGGAGGATGTGGCAAGGGGTCGACTGCAGCAAGAAGCGGTCTCGGATCCAGAGCCCAGCAAGTCTGATTGTCACAGTGCGGGAGAGGAGTCAGGTCCTTCTCCACCTAATAGAATCTCGGTGAGTGAGTGGATGTAGAGTGTGGAGGACCAGAGTTATTCCGCTAAATCGTTGTTATTCCGCTAAATCCTTCAAGTTGTTCTTGAAGGATTTTACCATTAACAACATTAAGAGAGTCCTGGAATATTTTGTTAGTGCAAAAGCATTGACAAAATCGCTCAATGGACATAGTCATTTATAGCGAAGACAAGAGTGGAATCTCTGAGGATGACATCTTTAGAATGCAACAACTTGGTTTTTATGTTAAACGAGCTAAGTCTCAGGGAGAATTTATTTTGTGAAAATTTGTATAACAAGGAATTGTAACCTGTAAGCTGTATATACGGCCAATTAGGGGTTTGTTTTTTTTGTGGCTCAATCTGTTCCCAATCATGGTCGGATCGAGTAGGTCATGAGATGGGGGTGGATTGTGTCATGATGACAGCTCATACTTTTTTCTTGATGTGGCTTTATCTTTTTCTGGAATTTGTTTTTTGTTGTTGTAATGACAATGGGGGAGTGCCCCCCATTTGTGTTTTCTCTTGTTTGTTCTGTAATTGTTTCTTTAAAAAAAAAAAAAAAAAAAGGTGAAACATAATGTTCTTGGGTCAAGGCAGCCATGTCCTATGGCTGTCCTTGCCAGAAAACTGAGTTGCCTGGTCTCTCCCGAATTCGGACACAGCACACAACCCCACATTTTTGGGCCCTCCAGATTTCTCCTGGTCCCATGTGTTGTCCAATCTGCCCTGTGACTCTGCTATACAATAAACATATTCTTAACACCCTTGCTATATCTGGACTCCCGTCACTACCACCATATACATCCCATCCTAAGAGGAGGTGTGCAAACTTGGATCTGGTGTACGCACAGCGACGGCCCGCGTGCTGCCTCAGTGCACACCGATGTGCATGAGCTCATGTGGAAATGTGTTTGCATGCGGACGTCTGTGCAAAGCTGTGAAAACCTATTAAGCCTCTGTCGTTATCCTCTGCAATGCATTAATGCATGATGCCGGCAAGGTATTAGCAACACATTGTGAAACATATACCCAGGTCTTTAGCTTGACACCACAACCTTACTTCCAAATCCACTTGCTCTCCAACCTAAACCACATGTGTGTTCTTGAGGAGTTTAAAAACCTTTATCTATAGGGGGCGCGCTGTGGCAGAGTGGATATGGAGCGCGCCCCCCTCCCCCCCCCCCCTTAATCTACTATTGATTTATCCATGGGAGTAGGCCGTCATCTGCTGCCGATTAATAGCAGTCTGGTGCCGTATTTAAAAAAAAAAACTCCATTTTGATACACCAGTGCTCACTCCCATCCCTACATTTCCCACACTTTAGCACCTCCACTTCCTGTCTCACGTGGACAAAGGTGGCGGCCACCCACTGGCCCTATCTGCCTATTGTCTGCCATCGTCTGCCACAGGGGGCGGACACACGCCCCCCGCACCTTTGTTTGGCCGGCCACGTTGCGTCACCACCCTGGGAGTTTGACCAATCAGTGACCAGAAAACGTGGCCACAGAGGGCCACATTCCAGACCCACACCTCAGTGGGTCCTGAAACTTGGCGTGGCGAGGCCGATTTGCACTCGTGGAGAAGCGAGTTTGGGGGTGGATGTTAGGGGTGAAACGGATCGCTGATGATCTGAGGTGCAACGGATCGCTGATGATCCGTGATTCAGGCCAAACCGATCGGATCAGAAAAAAAAAAAACACCTGCCGCTGAGCTTGGCTGGATACGGCGCTGCGTGTGCATGCGCCCACTGTCCACTAGAGGCTACTCGTTACCAGCTCTATGGCGACGATTGCGACACCGTTCTCTCTCTCACCCTCACTCTTCCTCTTTCTCTCAACCTCTCTCTTGCTCTCTCTCTCGCCCTCTCTCTCTCTGTTCAAAGGACACATACATGTTTTTTTGCCCATGGCAAGTAACAACACACTCCACTCCAAAACGGAGTGCGCTGATTCAAAAACAATCTGTGATTTAAAACAATTCAAAGAAGGAGATAATGAATAAATAAGACATTGCGCAACTTTGGGTAAGCTCGTTTGGGTAAGCCTTGTTGCTGGAGATGAAAATCGTCTTGTCATGAACGGCGGCTGCATTTTGCCTCACAATTAATACAATGGGCTACTAATAATGTGGCTGTATCAAGACGACAGTCAAGAGTACATTTTCCCGACTCCCAACACTTGAACAAAGCATTAACTTTCACTCGCGCCACTACACCTGCGCGAACCACTAAGCAGTTGTAACGTACAAAATACGCACACAAAGGGAAATTGAGCGACATTACAAAAAGACAAATATATGCAATGTTTTATTTATTCAACTAATTTTTACACTGTGCCTTATTGCACTTTAACTTGCTCTCTCACTTCTTTATGCCATTTAGTAAGATGAAGATGTGCATTATTGCACTTACTGTCTCTCAGATGCTCTCGTGGTAGTAGGGGTGGGCGATAATTCGATCATTTATTGTATCGCGAAAAGTGCTAAATGCAGATTCGATCATTTTGATATGCGAATGTACACCTGTTTACAACGCTGCTGTATGTAAAGCTCCTCTACAGCGCGCAGCCTCTCAGCCGCTGCTTGCAGCGGCTCAATCCCGCCCTCCCACTCTAGCAACAACACATTCCGTTTAGTTCTCGTTTTCCAAAGAATGACAGTAAAAGTATTTTCCTTCGTATTTCACCTACCACCCCACCGCGGGTGAGCATATACCCCCGGGTCGCAAAGCGACCCAGGGGTATATGCTCACGACCCGGGGGTATACGCCGGTCTACATATGCTGTCGGCGACTCGGTGTGTCCTTTACTACAAACATTGTCCGAAGTGATCCTTCGGCTGACTTTGCTGCTCTCAGCTCTTATCCCACGCACTCCGGAGACGAGTTTTTAAATCCTATGTTTTCCCATATCTGCGCTGCACGACGGAGTTCTGCGGTTACACTTAAAGAGCTTAAACTGCGTGCGTGTTGGCAGCAAGTTGGTAGACGGCGTTGCGACGGATAGTCAGCTAGCTGTCTGTCTTAGCAGCCAAAGCTAACAACACCAGGACGCGATGTGTCCTTCAGAAACGATTCACCGAATTGCCAACAACAATGCCAAACATAACAAAATCACATTAATAATGTGCTGATCCCTTAACTACATGCGGTATAGTATTAATAATTTCAATAAAAACCCCTGACAGAGAGGGCTGGGTATTGTATTGATTGAAATTACTCATTGAAATACGTTGGACCGTCTGATAGTTTTAGCGGTGAAACTGCCATCTTCCTCCAAACCACACTCGACTGCGCAATAGCTCTGTATTTATAAAGTCACTTACGATTGCAATTTTAAATATCCAATATAAATAATGATGCCATTTATTAACATAAACATTTTTGAATAATGCACAGATTTCCCTACTGTCCTGGTCAAATCATATCCATACAATTTCAAATGAAACTTTATTGATTACGCATTGGAAGTTAGCAAAAATGATCCCTCCAATTGTCCTTTTCGCCTACACAAAAGCATCATTTCATATTGCTTACAATCAATAAAAATGACAGGAAGGATGGTTTAAATGTAGTGTGTGAGGGCCATTATTCCACCGACCCCCCTGGGGTCGGTGGAATTAATGGTTAATCTATAGTGCCGTTTGAAAAACCGACAAAAAACAGAACTGAGGTTTACATTTTTTTGTAAAAATCGTTCAGCCCTACCATGGGTTAAAGTGCCCAGAGAGACTCCTGGCATTACGTCAGCCACATTACCGCTCCTATCCTCTCACTTAACTGAACTCATTCACACCAAGACGTGGTAATGATATCCCTGAAACGCAGCGTGTCGAGGATGTAATGGTTTCGTGTGGGCTGCCACCTTCTCCACCGCAGCAAATTTACGGGTCGTTTAGGGGTCATGGTTAAGGGTTAGGGTTGGGGTTAGTGTTAGGGGAGGGATTAGGATTTGTTTTGGGGTCAATCCGTAACCCTACTGTGACTAAATGACCCATACATTTTCGGAACATAGGGATTTGAGAACATAGAGATTTCGGATGATAGGGTACAAACTGCAGCATCTTTATGCGGGACAATAGACAAGTTCGGCGTGTATTTCGGGTTAGGCTGACGGTCTAGGTCTAGTCTGAAAGTCACTTCTGGTTCCGCTGTATTTTCAACTATTTTTCAACATGTCTACTCAGTGGGAGCACACACATATTACATTTTAAAAAAATATATAGTAGTAACTTGTGCTGTGTTATTCAACACCCAAATATTCTAGTGTGCATGATTCAATAATCTGTGCAACTCGTTCCATTTACTCATTCTTGTTGGAATTACAAGTAGAGTGTCATGAGCCGCTCGTCCACGGGCGGCACCCAGGCGCCAGGTTCGTTCGTGGTTGCCATTCAGTCATCCAAACTTTCATTGCATTCCTGACTAAGTCCTTCATTCCTTTATTCTTTTATTCTCGCTGTACGAATCATAACATAGAGGCAGCCATCCAATTGGATTTTGACTGTTGTTCATCAATATTTATGTAAAGTGGTGAATCAAGCGAGGGGGTGAAGTGTAATTGGTCACAGAGCGACATCTAGTGGTCGGATTTTTAACTGGTGGGCGTTTTGTGTGTTTTGTGTGAGCCACCTCGGTTTACTATAATGACTTTAAATAGGCAACATACAGACACTGGAAGTGCGTTTCAGAAGGGCGGGACAAAATGTCTCCCATTATGGATGCGTTGAACTTAATACTGAGGGTGTGAATTCACAGAAAACTATTATTTACTTTAGGTTAAACACCTATCTTGAGGGCAGAGAATAGAGTATATCGTTTTACACACACACACACACACACACACACACAATCCAGGTCCACCCAAAATAGATAAAACACAGATAAAAACATTTCACAGCCAGGCCCGGACATGTCTAGAAATGTCTGGTGATACTACTAGGGCATTGTTGAGCTGGTGACTCATCGGGACAAGAACGGCTTCTTCCTTTGTTTAATTAGATAGATTTATCTTTTAGGGTGTCAGACTATGAATATCTCCATGCTCCTTTATCTGTCAAATCCACAAAGCGGTTTGCACATGGTCCCAGCGCGTGCATCCTTGATGTGTGATAGACGAAATATAACAAAAGAATTGTCGCATGAATTCACCTAGATGCATTTATCAGTAGATGGACTATGACCTCATTTAAATTGTCAGGGAGAAAGACTATGTGAAAATATCTGTTGCCCTCAGAAAATTACCTCATCCTCTCCCACCCCTTTTCCAATTTGGCATGTCCCAATGCCAGGGTTTTTTCAACATGTGTGTTTTTTCAAGACCCATAGGAATTAATTTCTGTGTTGTTGTCAACAAAAGACAAATACAAATTCAGATGTTCCTTTATCATCAGAAGAAAAACGTTTGTTTCTACCTGTTTCCATGTTTTAGTTATAGCCTCCAGAACAGACCTGGTCACGCCGTGTGGCCGCGTTGCCGTGACTCTCGTCAGTCCCATGCCTGCACCAAGCAACATAATCATACTTAATCACCAACACCTACAGATAGATGGATGGAAAGTTCCTTACCTGGTTAGTGCATGGGGTGGTCAATGAGACGTTTCCATGTAAAAATCTGAGTTGATTGCTTAGGTCCAACAGTGTCAGCTTCCTGACTATTACAAACGTCTAGCAATGTGCGATGCGTTGATTCTGGCTCGCCAGGCTACTACTCTACGAGCACTTGCATTAATAATGGGTTGCCACACATACTGCTAGCACTAAAAGTACTATTTTTTGCACCACTACAGCACAGGTTTGCAATCTCTGAGTCCTTCTATTTAATCATATTTTTGACATTCTGAAATTATTAAGTAATATCAATTTTGTGTAGACCAATAGTTGGTGGTGTCAGCAAAAAACTGCTGACAATAACAATGATTCAACTCCTTGGCAATTATCGATTATTGCATTAGTTGTCAATTAATTTCAAAATCCATTAGTCATCGCTGCAGCGTTTTTGTTTTTTTGTTTTGTTTTGTTTTCACCATGGCTGTACAGACAGAAATATGCACACACATATACCCACACAATATAACCTCCCCCCATTCCCACACCCCCACCACACCAGTATATTACAAGATTTGCTTCGGGCATGGTATTTAGTCTGTGTGGGATGTTTCATCATTGCCATCAAACTCCCGAGTGCGTCGTCCCTGTGGGAATGGTTTGTGTGTCTGTGTGTTCTACTGAGTTACTTTTCAATTAAAAACAAATCTCTCCATTGGGCTTTCCTGCACATTTTAACACTTGGTATATTTCAGGTGAATACAGATAGGTGGTTCAATTGAGACAGATGCTAAACAGCCAAGGGGGGCATTCGTTTATTTTTTTTATCAGACACAACAATATGTTATAGGACATGGTGCTGATGTGTAAAAAGCATTCAGTCAGTGAGATGGGTCTGTTATTAGCATAGAGGTAGGGTAGACTGCCCTAATGTGGGCCATTTGTTGCAGCTTCCTAATGTGGGACAGTCCGTTTTCTTATGTGGGACAGTGAAATGCAGTGTTGAACTGTTGAACTTAATGGTAGACCCATTACCATAGTTTGCGTTTACCATAGTTTCACTGACATTCACTATAGTTTAGGGAGGAGCCAGAGCCACTGGACTTTAGGTGTCCCACATTAGGCTGGGCCCACATTACGGCAATCCACTGTATGGATAGCTCAACTGTAGACAAAATGAGAAAACATATCCAAATAATACAATTTTCTCTTTCTTTTTTTGCAATTCTTTAGATGCAAATTATGCTCCCAGATCTTTCAGAAGAATATTCTTTTTTCATTTTATGTGGAACGATTCCTCTGAATGTTTTTGTTTTAAAGAGACTGATTTCTCTGTAAGTTTGTGCATGTCGAAAGCGTAGCACTAATTTGGTTGTCTGATAATAGACAAGTTTGGGGGTACTTCCGGTTAAGCTATCCTGTACATAACTTCTGGTTCCATTTATTTCAATGTGTTTTGGACTATTTTTCAACATGTCTACTCAGTGGGAACACACACCTACCGTGTTATTTAAAGTGGATGGGGGTAACTTGCGGTGTGCTATCCCACACCCAAATGCTCTCTTACAGATCTGTCACCCACAAACACATGATTTAATAATCAGTGCAAGCCGTTTCATTTTCTCATTCTTGTTGGAATATCTAGTAGAAGCAGCCAGCCTATTGGTCCAGAAGAACATGTGAC
>OMKY01209888.1:0-13822 GCA_900302395.1 Bregmaceros cantori | reverse complement strand
AGAGAGAGACAGAGAAGGAGAGCGAGCGTGGAAGCAGAGAGAGATGGCGAGGGAAGTGAAAGAGATATGCACAGAGAGAGAGAGAGAGAGAGGAGGGGGGAGAGAGAGGAAAGGGGGGGAGGGGGAGAGGGAGAAAGAGAGAGGGAGAGATGGAGATAGAGAGAGGGAGAGATGCACAGAGAGAGAGAGAGAGAGAGAGAGAGAGAGAGAGAGGAAAGTGAGGGAGAGAGAGAGAAAGACACAAAGAAGGAGAGAAGAGGAGAGTACAGGCAGAGCGAGAAATAGCAAGGCAGGTAATTTGAAGAGTGCATAGAAAGAATAATTAGATTATGGTTGTGTTCAATGTTGACTGGAATGCATCATTTTTTAATAGCTCTGCACAATAATACAATAACGCGCTAACTGAATCATCTGAATATTTTTTGATTTAGAATACTCCCACAATCCCAAATGAGAAATTATGTACACATTCACACACTAATGGCGGTGGCTGCCATGCAAGGCCCTCAACCATTGGGACCAGTGTCTTGCCCAAAGACACTCTGGCGTGGAGTCTGTCGGAGTCCGTATTCAAACCACCAACTTTGCAAGTAATGTGCAACATTGAACAGGCTTGCAGCATGTCTCTTAGGACAGATAGCTATGGAACATGCGGAACATTCAGAAGCTTGCAGTGGTCCATAATGCACTGTAGTAAGGTAAGGTTTTATTATTATTATTATTATTACTACTACTGTGTAAATTGCTTGCAATTGCAGCGTGGCAAAATAAAACTGATTCTAATTTGGAGTACGGTAGTGTAACGAGGGAGAAATTGTAATCGAGTATATACACACAGTGCTCGCTTCGACGGTAATAGGCTGTACAGCTGATTACCGTACGGCAACCAACTGCTTATATACACTGTCCTCGGCACAGACGTTTCCAGTCAGGGTGGCACTTCCCCTAGTAATCCCCGTTGCTATGCTCCCATTGCATCCTGGGAACTCCTCCCACCCACGCCATGTGCTCTCTCTTATCCAATTATATGCGTTGTGTGATTCTAATGCCGCAACCTCTGGTTCATTTCACACTCGCTGCAGTAGGACTACGGGCTTGATTTGCCTGCTGCCATCATAACTTTCTTCTTCAAGTGCTTTACATGGTGCACACTTGAGCAGTCATATCTTCCCACATTGTTCCCTGGAACGATACTTAACAATTGAGTATTCTCAGTTCTTTAATTTGTCCATTAAACATGCTTCTTTGTCTTCCTCTGCAGGTTTCCCAGATAGAGAACTTTGTATGACTTTGTAAGGCCTTCCAACACTTGCAATGGCAAGTCTTGCCAAGGCCAGACTAGAATCGAGGGGACTCTTTCCTTCTACTGCTTCACGTGTCTAACTCTGACAAGTGACAGTACACTACTAACCAAGGGTTGTAGGTAAATCAGCTAAGATCTAAATCTTGTAACTTGTCCTGCTTGGAAATTAAACACTGGTAATAGTCTTGCCATCCGATTTGAGTGAACTGTGTGATGTCTGAGCCCTGAGAAATATTGCATAGCTGATGTAATATTTTTCTTTCACAGTGTACAGACTTTAAATGTGTTCTCTAGGTAACTAACACTAAAATAACATGCTATGACTATTTTTCTTTTCTCTCTCTACTGGTTGGCTGCATTTCTTATTCATTCCGTTGATTATTTGCTGTTCATCATCAGTCCATCATCGTCAGTGGTGGGATTTGCTAAGCCCAATGTGTCGCCTGTTCCTCATTGAGTAATGATCATTATGCATCACACTCAACACCTCACTGAACATTGATCTTGGAAACATGTCTTACGCCTATCTGCCATCCCTTGTGTGCTGTGTCTCCAGCGGTTGGTGGATGCATATTGTTTGCGCAGGGTTGTTAGGCAGGAGATTTAATCTACCGCAACTGCTTACGTGTCGAGCATAGCATAAATAATGTATGGCATAGCATAAATAATCTCGCTTTCACAGCACGCTGTTCATAATTACACACAACATCTCATGCGCCATTGATTGAATTTGCACCCTCTGCGTCTTCAATCACACACATGCACAGACAGACACACACTCAAATACCTAATAGAAGATACTAATAATTCTATCAATAATTATTGTGGGTTGTTAACCCCGCGACAGCAAAAGACACATGGCACCAATCTTAAAATGAATGTATAGCATTTAGTTTAGAGATAAAGGAATTGTTATCATGTAGTATCACCTAACCTATGGACCTTTTTGAAGCAGCTGCCGGTAAGTTCTTTCACAAAACTGGTATGGATTTATTTTTTTTACCGCATGCGTTCTCTGTCAAGTTATATCATTTATTATTTTTTTCAGAACAACCTCTACAACAAAGATATTTAGCTGATGGTAAAATTCTACTATTTCCCTGCCCGCTCAAACACGTTTATGTGTCACTTTTGAACTTGGTTAAGCTCAGTTCAGGCTAAATGTATTTTCATCTCTAAAATTCTGGGGTCATACATCACCAAACTCACACATTTCAGGGTTCACGCATCTGAATGAACAAACTTCAAACTTTTAGAAGAATGTTTAATTAGTACAAAAAAAATGTTAAGTTAAAATACAGAAAAATATTTAAAAATTGTATTAATAGATCTCATACATATTTTTATCATACCTCACATTATAAATATATGATGAACTAATTGGAGTTTCATATAACAAGGTTTTAAAAATCTGTGCTATTAGGCATGGCTTCATAAACTTCACAAACATCTGCAACCATTTTTCATTTTAAAAATGTGTTCTTGTCCATTCCATCCACTTGCAGATGAAGACAACACATTTCCGAGTGGTACGCTGCTAACTATGTTGCTGAGAGAGACGCAGACGGTCTCTCCACGCGGGGATTGAACCAGAGAGCTCACTGCTCAGTGCAATGAGTCAAGCGTGCTTAACCACGATCGTCAACGTGCCGTCGGTGGAGGCTGCTCTTCCTCTCGCTTCGTGCAAGCGATTACGTTTCTAATTCACTCATAATCCCACTGGCATTCCACCACGAGAGTCAAAGACGCGGCGCGACGGACAAAGCCAGAAGAAGCGTGTGTGGCTGCATGTGTGCGTGGGTTGGGAGAGGAGACTGAGAACAAGCACAGAAAGAGCAAAAGAACAAAGCAAGGTGGGAAAAAAATCATATTTACATAAGGAGTTAAAGGAATAGCTTTGGTATTATTTGGTCTAATGTGAAGTTCTGCACATTAGAAAGATAGATAGGTATCAACTTAAATAATCTCCAATGGATAATGTCATTGTTGTTTTAGAAAAGGAAGACAGAATGAAGAACAGAACAGAAACAGAACATTATGAAATCCACAAAACCGGTTGAAAACATTTTCTATTTCTATCCTATGTCTGGGAGACCATTTCCGGTTGTGCATCCATACAACTTTCACTGTCAGTTATCGAGCCCTAGGCATCTGGGGCTCCATCTTGTGGACAGATGAGGAAGCGAATGTGATAATGTTTTAAACCCAATTTTCATATTAATACAGTTGCACTTAATTTCGAAAGTGAAGTTTGAAAGTCCATATTTTGTATAAACTATATCTAAACGTTGCACAAAATAAACGTTAAAAACAAACTAATTTTTTGCGCTATGAACCGATATTTTGGTGGCGTAACGGTTCAGAGAATAAAAACATTACAGTACGGAACGTTTTAAAAATAATATTGTTTTCAAGCCTAGTGTGAAGTCCATACAATATTAATTGTGTGTCAAGCTGCAGCCATTAAATACATTCATTTTATGGGGCTTACTCTGTGGCACAGTCAATTACACCGCTTCATCTAGCCCCATAAATTGTTGTGCCTGTGGCTTAGTCTGATGTCGTGAGATCGATTCTCCGGCATAATTATACTGTAGGTCTGCTTCCCCGCTCTCTTGCCCCCTGTCTTACGTGTGTACACAAAAGAGCATTAAAAATTCTAGACAAAAAAAAACTTGCACATCACTCCAGCAAAATTCTCAAAAAACATAATCTATTCTCCCTCCCACACATCAAGAAACTAGCAAACCTCACCTACAAAGTGATAAACAGCGTAGCCCCCAGACCCCTAGACACATTTCTCAGCAAATCCCACAACAATCTAAGAAACGGCTCCCAAGGTAACTGATCTCTACCAAACAAAAAAACCTCCTTCGGACAGAACCCCCTCTCCTTCATCGGCCCAAAACTCTGGAACAGTCTGCCACATGGGGTTAAAACTATGAATCATCTGAGCTTTGTCAAAGCTATCAAACAGCTCCTTCTAAGAAAGCAAATGCCAAAACTAAGCCCTAGTCGTTCCTGTATAGAGTCAAACCGAGTATGTAACTTGTTTTAACCTGTTAACTTGTTTCTTCCTGTTTTTTACTTGTTTCTATTGTTTTAAATAAGGTCCCTACCGGAGTATATGTACTCCACCCACGGACATCCGGGTGAAATACAGCAACTTTGCTAAGCATGTCTGGTGCAACCTTCTCATATTGCATATCTCATGCTGAAATGTTTAATGGCTCTGTACTGTCTGTCCTAAATAAAATGATTATTCAAATCGGTTTGGTTACCCACCCTCCATGCCGCTTGTCCCACCTACTGCGCTGTGACTGGATAACGCGATTTGATTGACACTTTTTTTGACCCTGGTCTTACCAGACCCAATGATTGCTCTAATCGCGTGCGATGCGTGGCCAATTTTCTTGTTTTTGCTCGCCAGGCTACCTCTCCGCCCTTTGACTTCGAAGTTGATGTTTTGAGTGTGGAGAGAAAGTGTGCTGAAGAATGCGTGTGTGCGGGATTAGCACAGCGAGATGACGGGATGCATACCTCCGTGGGACACTTGATTCTCCCCATCTGTTTAAGCAGTCGCCGCAGCCTCTCTCGCTCCTCTTGCTCGGCCGGTCGCGTTGCGCCCTCCCCTCCTGAAGTCTGTGATGGAGAGGACAAAAGGCAGTGTTACACAGGTTCATCCCATTATCATGGATAAGCACGCACAAACACACACACAAACACACACATGTCCATGTTTTAACACACATGCTAGTGATTTGGTGATTCTTTCAGTGGCGGTGCAAATGTGCAAATGCAAAAAAAATAAATAAAACAAAACTTTTCTCCATTATTATCCATTGCTTCTTATAATTATTTTTTCAACATGTAGCCATATTTGAGTAAGCACTGAAACATGAGTAAACAACTCCACAAAAAAGAAACATCCACAGTCCAAGCTCTTAAACCGCTGCATTGAGAAACAGCCTGCCTATATTTAGCAGGGCTTTGAACCAACATTTTTCCCAATTGGTTAGTTCCAATCAGAAACAGAATTATAACGTGTCCGGTTATGAGTTCCACCAATAAATTGATTCCACTGATAGCAACTTTAACATGGATCGTTAAATTTTCCACTTTGTGCATTCAGTCCACGGTTCCACACACACATTGGGCATTTCATTGAGCGCACCAAAAAAATGGTGCAACAATGTAACTCAGTATGCATAATACATATTAACAGTCAAAACACATCAATCACACAACAGTCAATAACAGTCCACAGCCTCATTGATTTGACCTTATTTTCTTACACATGAAGTTAATTGGCGAAATGATTTGCTTAAATTATTTTGAAGTAATCCAAACATAATCCCAGATTGGATAACGTTTTGATTACATAAAATAATCAAAAGAATCAATTTTTGTTTGTTCTTAATTTATTCAATTAGCAACTATTTAAGACTATATTTGAGTTGAACAGCTGTAGATTATAGAAAATAATTGTTGGAAATTATTTAGTTGAAGCTTTATTTATTTATGAATGTATTTATTCATTTACATTTATATAATCACTGAGTGCGTGTGTTTTTCTTGAGGACCAATTTCCAATTTGCAGGCTGCTTATGCATCTTTCCATTTTGTCTCTTAATCGTTTATTCAACACCAAAAGGGCTGTGATAAGTTCATTCGTTTTTGTTTGACATCCATTTTGTACCGTACGTGTGTCATTAGTTGAAAGATATGTTTGACTGATTTTATGGCGAAGAACTGAATAAAATGTTCCTCAACGGGATCGAATGTGGCCGTCGGCCAAACACTGAACACCCCCCAACTGCCTCTCCTTCCTACCCTCATGCTTCACATTCTCTCCTGACTGTCGCTCCACATTTTTTCCATAGCCGAGAGGCTTACAGACTCCATGTGTTTTTCACCTATCAGTATAAATGTCTGTGATGTGTGTGTGTAGTACGCAGGCATATGTGTATAGTCCTGTCCGAGGGATAAAGCTTGACGGTTCTTTCCTTCTTGGCATTAGGTGTGTGTTCATAGAGCGTCAGAACAACCTTAGGCCCGGCGGCGGTAGCGGCTCCGACTGGCATTAGCACAGTTAGGCTAGCGGCGGATCAGCGGAGTGGCATAGAGGATTACACGCACATGCCGGGCAGGCGACGTTCATATCCTTCCCGCCGCTTGTTTCTGATATGTGCCTCTCGGTCTACTGTTGAAAAATAACAACTAAAAAAAGAGAAGAAATCTTTACTGATGGCTGAAGGTCCACCAAATATTCTGTAGAAATTGTATGTAAACTAGAGCTGTAACTGATTAATCGATGACAATTGATTATCAAATTAGTTGCCAACTAATTTGATTAGTGTGCTAATTGGCATTATTCTCTGTCCTCGCCCAAACGTATCTGACATATTCAAATTCAAGCTTTGTTTATTTATATAGCACTTGCAGAGCAACACAGTGCTTTACATAAACATAACATTGATAATCAACATTACCCACAGACTCCAAACACAAACAAGTTGGCACACACTCACCCACACACACAAACAGTAGGCTGATGTACCGATGAAGGCAACGTCCTAGTTATAAGCCAGGTCAAAGAGATTTGTCTTGAGGTTCTTTTTAAAAACATCAACAATCTTCACGGCCCTGAGGGCCTCCGGTAGACCATCCCATAGTCTAAGAGGGCCATAGAAGCTGAATGCAGCTTCTACATGTGATTTGGAATCAACTCCTGGAACTAGCCCCTGTGAGACGGCTGATATGATATAAGCAGCTATGTATGGAGGGGCGAGTTTGTTAACACATTTGAAAACTAGTAGAAGTATTTTAAAGTAAATTCTGAAACGGACAGCGAGCCAGTGCAAAGATTTTAAAATTAGAGTAATGTGTTCCCGCCCTCTGGTCCTTGTCAGTACCCGAGCAGCTGACCAGAAAGCAGGGCATTACACTAGTCTAGGCGATTAGAGACAAAAGCATGCAACAGCAGCTCTGTGCTAGCCAGTGGGAGAAATGACTTTTGCGATGCTCTTGAGATGGCAGAAGCCCACCTCTGTTACGTTTAGGCCTGCAACTAACGATTATTTTGATAATCGATTAATCAGCCATTTTTACTGCTGATTAATCGATTAATCAGTTCATTTTTTCCTTTAAAGTCAGAACAATTATTAGCATTAATTATGATTAACAAACATTATTAAAAGTTTGCAATGTTAATATTACAAACGTTTTGCTGTTTGGCTATCTTGATTGTATAGTAAAAGCATAAAAGAGCCTACTCTTACAGGCTAAATTATAACCTATTGGGCTTTCACGCAAGCTTAGGTGTTGTCTTTATTGTATTAGGGCCTTGATACTGGAAAAATTGCACTTATTCATCACGGTTGAGTGGAGAATGGGCCAACCCATGAAACAATTAATCGCTGCCGATTAATCGATTATCTAATTCATTGGATTATTTAAATAATCGATTATCATCGATTAATCGGTTGTTGGTGAAATTTAGCTCTGTGTTGAAAGTCACACCAAGGTTTTTAGCAGAATCTGCCAGAGTTAGATAGTGTAGTTTTGGTAAGAGCTTCTCTCACTGAGCTTTGGGACCAATAAGCAGGACCTCGGTTTTGTCTTGGTTGTGCTGCCATGCAAGACTTAATGTCTGTGATGCAGTTCAAGAGGACATCAATTTGCCCTGTGAGCTAGGGGGACACGGCAATATACAACTGCTTGTCGTCAGTGTAACTATGGAAGTTTACAGTATGTCTCCCGATGACATCCCCTAGGGGAAGGATGTATAGATTAAAAAGAGTTGGCCCGAAGATTGACCCCTGTGGGGACCCACACTTTATCTAAGGCTTTTTTTGAGGGGCATGGATCCATGCTCGCAAAGAACGTACGGTTTGTGAGGTATGAGGTGAACCACTGTAAAACCAGGTGCTTCAGCCTATTTAATAGAATGTGGTGATCCACTGTGTTGAATGCAGCATTTAGGTCAAGCAGAACCAGGACCGTGGATTTGATAGAATCAGATAGAATCATATAGAATCTTAAGGAGGGCCATCAGATAGAATCTTAAGGAGGGCCATCCCGGTACTGTGGTTCAATATAAAATCAGATTGATGCTTCTCAAGTGTATTGTTTTTTATTCAGGACAATATTCACTCAACTTACTCAAGGACACATTTTTAGGCTAACCATGCTGTCCCACATTGGGACACTACCCATCTAAAGTGAAACCAAATAAATATAAAATATAAATATAAATAAAAGAAACCAAATAGAAAATGTAAATATACAACAGTTCACACTATTTTATAATGGACAAACTCCATCAATACATTACAATAAAAATGTATTTGTGCTCATTGTTTTATACCCTAAACACTAATTTAGGCAAAACTCTATGTCACTGACTTGGGTGCTCACAGCAGGTATCTCTTGTCTGTTGATCACCCCGCACTAATTTCTGATTGGACTGCTCAAATGTGAACTGATTTTGCTCACAGGATAGTAGAGCTTTGCTTGTACCACAGTTTCACTGACATTGATTAGTGTAGGGAGTAGTCAGACTCAGAACCACTGGTATCCCACATTAGGCAGTGACCCACGTTAGGACAATACACCCTACTGTTTTTTTGTGTTCAAATGGATGGCACTGAAAGAGTTAAGTAATTTGGTGTCAATTACTGACATCAGTGGTGCTCGTGCTATGGGCCATGTGGTTTGGCCGTCAGACAATCTGTTCACCGATGAAAAAAATGAAAAAGAGAAGGAATCCGTGGTCGTGGGACAGTTGTCGTAAACAACAACGTGCCTCTGCTCTGTGCCAAGCCCACTTAACGGGGCTGCGCGGCCGTGGACGCACGTCATGGAAAACACCTTTGCTGGAACGTTTTCCTTCCCTTTCTCTTCAGCTGCTCTCGTTAGAAGTCATCTGGGAGAGCCTGTGTGTGTCTCTCTGTGTTATAATCAGTCCCTGAAGAATAATCCTTTTCAAATGGTGCTGCAGTAGCAGAGCCGCTTCTACGCCTGGTCGGTGTTTGAGTTTGTTCTCATGACAAAGGCCGTCTTGCTACATTTTTCATATATTTAAACAGTATTCCAATTCACCCCAACCGCTATATATCACAGTGATGGCCCACGACGGCTTTGAGCACTTACTGTAGTTAGTTACCTTTGGCCACTAGAGGGCAGCAGATCTCTACTCATCTTTACATTTGGCACGTTTGTCAAGCCAAGCAACTATGACATACCGAACTGCCTAAAATGTTACTTGTTCTTGTACTTCTTTGACTGGCCCGATATATCAGTAATTGCGGAATACCGTCCACCTCCACATCTCGCTAACTGTGCAAACCGCCCGCACATTCTAACCATCATCGCAATGACATTGCAATGTCCGAAATGTTTTGATTGTTCACGTAAGTCACTCGACACGCCGTTATTTAACTGTGTGCGTCCACAATGCAAGTCGAGTGATTCATAAGTAACACATCCTGCATCTGCCAGCAGCTGCCACCGAGTCGGTTCCTGCCAAGCGAGCCATGGAAAAATAAACCAGAGGCAGCCGAGCCAGCGCTGAGATTACTGGCTGACTCTGATAAGAAGATGCTGGCCTGGAGCCCAGTGTGCTAGCCACCACAGATGAAGTTCTCCCTCCAAGGTTGTCACGTCAATGTATCATAATAGTTCATTCATTAAGATTCTCACTGGCGCAGTGTGGAGGCAGATCATTAGGGATTGCTTCTCTCCAGTAGTGTTTTGAGTTAATGCTACTAAAAGGGATATTAAAGAAACTCCTCATGATGTCACACACACCAAAGGCTAAACCGTAGAACTTGCACCATCCTACAAGAATCTTGGAACACCTTTGATGAAAACTGTGAGGCTGTGTGCAAAAAGGGTCACCAACCTCTTTTCGGAAATTGGCACGTTTTCATGTGGACGGATCACTGTTGAAACTGTTTTATCGTGCTTTTATTGAGTGTCATTTCTTTTTGCATGGTGGCTTGGTATGGCAACCAAAAAAGAGCAGGGGCTAACTGAGCCAGGTCGTGAAGTGGGCTGGAAGGACAATCGGGGATCTGTCTCACCCACCACATAGTGAGTTTAAGCTCCTCCCATCGCGCTGCAGGTACATGGTACCTAAGACCAGAACTAAAAGGCATAGGTCCAGTTTTGTCTCTGCAACCATCATACGCCTCAATAAGGGACGATGATGAATGAATGAATGAATGAATTTTATTTTAGGACAGACAGTACAGAGCCATTAAACATTTCAGCATGAGACATGTGATATGTAAAAATGGTTGTACAGGACAGGCTTAGCAGAGTTGCTATATTTCACCCAGATGTCCATGGATGGAATACATACTCCGGTGGGGAAAGTAAAACACAAGTAGAAACTGGCTAAAAGGGTTAAAGGGTTGTTTTATGCCATTATTTGTATTTATTGTGCTGTGAATTTTTGTTTTATGCTTGGTTGAATGCTTGTATTCATTCACTGCAACCTGAATTTACCTCCGGGTATAAATAAATCATCAATCAAATCAATCAAGACAATCAGACTGGCTTTTTGAGATCAGTCCACATTCATATATTTTGGATTTCAATGAACCTATTCTACTCCATCTGTGTGGATGGCCCATTCAGGCCATTTTCTCAGCTTTGTTAGAGTTAGTGGAAATGATTGAAGATGGGGAGCATATGTGCGGGAAATAAGTCAGTGGGGAGAATCAAACCCACGGCTCACCGCGCCATTGAGGCATATGCATGCTTTCCAGTGACTCGTCAGCACAGAAGTAAACATGTTCTGAAGGCTGCTTTTCCTTATTTGTCTTCTTCCTACTCAAAAAAAAAATATATGTATAAAAATTGGAGCTTATTTTTAGCCAAAATCACACAACCATCGCAGCCACTCAGGTGTTGGAGTCAAAATATTTCACGGCTCTGTGGTTAAAAATAGTTCAGGCTTAGAAGACTGACAGACTGAGTTAAAAATGTGTGCGCGTAACCGACCGTTCTGGGCGGCTGCATGAACAACACAACGCAGAGTAGCACAGAACTAAAAGATAAACATTCCAGCATGATTAGTGTCAGCGAGGAACAGAGCATGGAATAACACTCTTAGTGACATCATACGTCAGGAGCACATGTGACTGGGATCTGGGACTGTTTTGGGGGAGAACCATATAGAGCAATAGTGTGTTGAGTGTATAGCGCTGTTCCAAATCAAAAGTAGCGAAATGAAGTGTGCCGCAAGTACCGAAATGGTGTCCTTCCAACGGTCAAAATGTGAAGTATGGAACGAACTCACTGGGCGGCAATTTCACTATGTAGCAGAGCGGGTGGGACCACACCGGCAACAGTCGGTTAGAGACCCACATCCAGCACACCTGTGGTGCCTGTGACTTAGTTTTGCAGGTACTGGCAGCGTCACAAGTTCTTTTGCCCTCGCCGACCGTTCTGCAATGTCTTCCCTTGATCTCTCTAGCCCCACTTTCACTACTAACCCTGTCAGTAAAATGGAAATGCTTAACGCCAAAAACCAAAAAACTTTCCCTTGTTTTCAATTTTGGCAGACAGCATGATGATTAAAATTGTTGTTGTTTTTTCTGATGAGTTGACCACCACGCATTCCATTTGGAATAGAACTTATTTGCAGGAAATGTGCACACTATCTGTGTAGTGTGCAGTGTTCATAGTGCGCCGCAGTGGAGTGCACTTCGGGAGTATGCAAATTGGATCACAGGGTAGCTGTTTAACTTCTACAAAAACATTTGCAGCTTTGATCGTGAATTTTATAAATATTTTTTTCTATCATTTTGTCTCCCGTGAAAGCTTGTGAGAAGTTATGTTGTGGATGTGCTGCTGCTTACTTTTAATTGAGTCTCTCCAGAAACCTATTGATAGGTTCAGTTGTTTACAGAAATATTGCACTCTAACACTTTCTTTTTTTTTTTAAGTTATTTTTTCCGGCGTCAGTGCCGTTTTTCCATCTTTATTGGATAGGATTAGTCAGAAAATGGGTTGAAGAGATCGGGGGTAGACATTGCAGACAAGTCGACGAGCGTAGTCGAACTCGCGACACTGCGGACGCTGCGGTAGACACAGCGCCACTAACATGAATGGGGTCGCGTTAGGTGCGGTGTCCATAACCCCTCGGCACTCTAACACTTTCTAAAGTGTGAAAATAACACATGTATCACAAGTCTTGGTGTTTATAAATGAACAATTTCAAGCTTGAAGTCATTAGACTGCCCCTAGTGGAAAATGGAGGAAGTACTCATGGTTTTCATAATAAGAGTGTGGAATAGTCATATTAGCTAAAAAAAGAAATACTGTAAAAGTGCGATATTATTTGATTTTCTTAATTAAAATAATTTGAATTTCAAATCATATTTTGAGATTTTAAGCTCTTTTTTAAGCTTTTTATTTTTATTTTAACCAGCATTCAAGGTGTCTCCCACTGGAATTCTACGTACTATGCGGAAAGTGATCAGGTTCTGAAACAACACAACGAGTTAGGATTCCTGGCACAGAACAGCGGCTATCTCCACAACACTGTGTTATCTGGGGGTGTCGGGAAGCGCTGATCCGAGGCCCGGCTGGAGCACGAATCAATGAGTGAAATTAGAAAGCGCTGTGGCAGGCTTGGAACGCTGCCCGTGTGTCTCTGTTTACCTGACTCACCCCCCAACGGTCCTACCAAGTGTCTACTGTAATAGGGTTTTTTTTATGACAGGGGGTTTGCCTCAAAACTTGTACTCATCTTTCGGTAGTTTCGATTGATGCTGAACTTTAGCGATATCAATCCAAATACCATTTATTCACAGTATCTACTCCAAATAGAGACACTGTTTGCAAAATATGAAAAATAAATATTTTGAATGATGAAATAGGATTTTTTTTTCTTTTGTTGAGATTTTGATTTAAAAATTGTGATTTATTTTTAAGCCCTCTTCTCTATTGGGTTTTCGTTTGTGATTCAGCACATTTGTACAACAACATTATGAGTCACATTCGTCATGACACCTTTTGTATAAAAGATTCATTTAAATAATACTAAGGTCAATGATTCATGTACAAACAAATGTTTTGTTCATAATTATTATTTATTTGAAAATGGATTGGATATTGACAAAAATTAAGATTTATTAGGCTCTTTTTTTGGTTTGGGTGAGATTTGGCAGAATCCTCTTGACAAATTTGAGTGAAGCTAAACTGATTTTCCATTGTAACATTTTATATATGGATTTACTTTATTCTCCCCTGATGAGATAAAAAGTCTGTCCTGTCTGGATGGAACGTTACGGTTACGGTACGTAACCATGGTTCTCTGAGTGAAGAGACTATCTCTCCACCCAGTTACATATTCCATATGTACGGGAACTGACCCCACGTGGGTCAGGTGACGTGGATAATTCTTTAAGACACACCACCTGTGGAGGTGGCCTAATGAGGCTATAAAGGCACCTGGGTGCCTCGCGCCCATCGATTAAATTTTGATGCAACGAATCCCCAAGC
>OMKY01209886.1:0-14043 GCA_900302395.1 Bregmaceros cantori | reverse complement strand
GCACAGACATGAATTAAGTATGTAAAAATGAAGGAATAAATGAAAGGGTTTACAGGTTTATGTTTATTACCACTTTGAGTATTCAGCTGTCAAATTGCTGAATGGCTTGTAGGCAGTGTGTGACATCTCTCTCTCTGTCTCTCTGTCTCTGTCTCGCTCTGCTCGCTCTCTCTCTGTCTGTCCCTCTGTCTCGCTCTCTCTCTCTGTCTGTCTCTCTCTGTCTGTCTCTGTCTGTCTGTTGTTTTAGGTGCTGCCCCTCTGAACACTGACTGAACCATGGCACAGTTCCCTACCACCTTTCCAGGTGAGTGCAATCACTCTTTGGCCCTCGCTGCGGGACCCAGTGCTGCGTCATTGTACCATTTCACATTTCAATTTCAACTTTATTGGTTTGTCTGTGAACAAAGTTACTCTAAGAGTTATGGACTGATTTTCACAACGTAGCTACTGGCCCAAGGAACAATCCATTAAGACCAGAATGTGTCCATAATACATTGAAAATGTATTGAAATTTTGATTCTTTTTTTTTTTTTTATGTTTTTTTCCAGCCCATTCAGGATGTTTTTTCCAAGCTTTATTTATTAGGGTTAGCGGAAACGGGTGAAGATGGGGGGGTGGGGGGGGGGGCAGACATGCGGGAAATACGTCCGTGGCGAGATTCGAACCACCAACTCACCGCGCCATTGAGGCAATGCGTGCTTTCCAGCGCTCTGCCTAACCATCTGAGCTACTGGTCAGTACGAAATTTTGATTCATTTTAAGATTTTTGTTGTGCTGTGTCTGAATCAATACCCAAAATATTTGCATTATTTTCTATATGAATAAAAGCAACATGCTAGTCTATATTTAGTACAAAGCATAGGTCACTTTATTTTCTTTATGAATAAAAGCAACATGCTAGTCTATATTTAGTACAAAGCATAGGTCACTTTTTAACAGACTTGACCCCATAGCCCTGGCAGAAGTTTGCTTTCTCCAAGTGTTTCTAGTTATTACCAGATATGGGCAGAGTAGCCATAAAAATTACTCAAGTAAAAGTATTGTTACCTCAGCAAAATATTAATCAAGAAGGAGTAAAAAAGTAGTCATCCAAAAAGTTACTCAAGTGAAAGTAAAGTATTCCACAAAAACGTTACTTAAGTAGCGAAAGTACTGAGTAACTTTCAGTTTCAAAAATGAATTCAAAAAAATGAATGAAAAAAAAAAAGATCGCCCGAGAGAGAGAGACCAAGTGGGAGAGAGAGCGAGAGACACCAAGAGAGAGAGCGAGCGAGCGAGAGAGAAAGCGCCCGAGAGAGAGATATGACATCAACATATGTGTTAACTGTTCCCAACGGGCGTCGCTAAAGGCCAAGTTAATGTACTGAGTACTTTTTACTGACATCTCAGTAAAAAGTAGTTTTTTTTCCACCTCAAATTAACTTGAGTAAAAGTAGAAAGTAACTCGTGAAAAATGTACTCCAAAAGTAAAAAGTACTCAAAAAATTGTAACTGAGTAAATGTAATGCGTTACTGCCCATCTCTGGTTTTTACGCCCAAATGCCCAATGCCTGTCTGCCCTGTATCTGCACAAGTGTGTCATGATTGTATGTAAACAGCGCTCGGAATGAGAGACTTTATTTGTTTCCTCCGAAGCGTTCGTATACAATTGAAGAAAAAAAAGCTGCTGGAAGGAGTTTCTTTGATTCAGTGACGAGGAGCGAAGCAATCGATAAACTAAATATTCAGTTCAGTAGATGGCTGCAGCTTTTAAGCCGAAGCGACTTGTATCCATACTTTTCCATGTTTTCTTAAAAATGATGGGGGTGTGGCTTTTAGAGAGGTGTGCTCAATGGTCCGCAATATATACTAGTGGAGTGGTGAAGGGAATCACCAAGACATGGAATCCTTGGATTGATGGATATTACTTGATAAGATGAATTAATGTTATTCAACATTATTGATTTAAAAACATGAATATGAAGAAAAACATCAAAGCATTAGCGTACAAATGAATTGTATTGAGTTTGTGTCTGAGTACGTAACCTAGTTGTTGTACATCCATTCGCTAACGTCAACCAAAATAGACTACAGTTGAAATTGGCAGGATTCATTTGTATCGCTGTGAATATTTTTGGGATTTTTTTTAAAGAAAAAATATCCAACTGATTAGTCAACTAATTGTTTGCAGTGATGGGCAGAAACGCATTACATTTACGCCGTTACAATTTTTGTGTGTACTTTTTTACTTTTGGAGTACATTTTTCTTTCTACTTTTACTTGAGTAAATTTGAGGTGAAAAAAAAAAGTTTTACCGAGACAACAGCAATTCGCTATTCGTTACATTAACTTGACCTTTAGCGACACCTGTTGGGAACTGTTGGCACATATGTTGACGTCATATCTCTCTCTTTCTGTCTTGGACGCTCTCGCTCTCTCCTCGGTGTCCGTCTCTCTCTCTCTCTCGGTCTCTCTTGGTCTCTCTTGGGTGCTCTCGCTCTCACTCTCCTTCTCGGGCGCTCATTTTTTTTTTTTTACTAAAAGTTACTCAGTACTTTTGCTACTTAAGTAACTTATTTATGGAGTACTTTTTTACTTTTACTTGAGTAACTATTTGGATGACTACTTTCTACTTATACTTGAGTAATATTTTGCTGAGGTAACAATACTTAAGTAATTGTTATGGCTACTTTGCCCATATCTGATTGTTTGTACAATTATTTTGATCATCGATTAATCTGCCTTTCTACTGGAGATTAATCGATTAATCGCAACAATTATTAGCGTCAAACATTAACATATTAAAAGTTTGCAATTTCAATATTGCTTTCCTCACTTATCAACATTTCCAAGAACGTATTGGTCGGTGCTAACTTACTTGTTACTTTTTTGTATTATTGTATTAACGGTGTTCAGTATTCAAGACAATGGGCAGGGCCATGATGCTGGGAATGTGCTGATGTGCTAATCGACTATCATATTAGTTGGTGATTATTTCAATAATGGATTATCATCAATCGGTTGCAGCTCTAATCAATAATTTGTACAAATTTCAAAAGGTTGCTGCTGTTTTCCCACTCATATCAGCAACAACGGCTTGGTGAAATGGTAACCTGACAGCTGGCATTGGCCATCCTCTTGCCAGTAACATTAAGTGGTGGTTTTCCATGTTTTACTGCAGCATTCAGATTGAGACGGTTAACAAATGAGTGCACTGCACACTGGAACCAGTGTGTCTAAAGTGTTTTCTTCCCTAGACCTTTTAATTATGTCACAGTACAAAACTAACGGCAATTCAATTACATTTAATTTAATACTTCAAACAATGTGAATTTAATTATAAGTAATCATTGATCACATACTGTATTTGTCATCAACTGGAGAAAATCGCAATAAGTTACAATTTATTTAGAATTTTCAAGACATTCAATGAAGTTATCTTTTTAAAAGCTATGTCTAGGCCTGTTAATAAGCAGGTATTAAATAATGATGCGATAAGGCAGACATAGGGTCTGAGCATTTATCTGATGATTCGGTCTTGTTCAGGTTGAGGACCAGGTTTTATTTCAGGCAGGGCTTTGAACCAATATTTTTTCCCAAACGTTTCGTTCCGAACAGAAACAGAATTATAACGTTTCCGGTTATGTGTTCCAACTTCCACCAATAAATTGACGTTCCTGAACCGGTTAGAACAAAAAAATATTGTTCCCGGAACGGTTAATTTCGTTCCTGTAAACTGTTTATGCTATGTAATATTTGTTGCGGCGAACCCAAAGCGACTCGCTACAGATGCCCGCTGGTAGCGCTCTACAGCCGAGGTCTCGGGGCGAACCCACAACAACACGCTGCAGACTGTCCCACACCGATTCCTACTTCACTGCTGCATCGTAGATTTTATAAATACTCTTGTTTTATTTCTGAAGTTATCCCCAAGTGCACTCCTTTGAGGAACGAAATAAAACCGTTATTAACCGGTTACCATTATTTTTAAATAAGTGTTCCTGTTCCGGAACATAAAAAATAATAACGTTTCCGGTTTCGTTTCTGTTCCCTGGAAAATACTAAAAGTTCCCGGTTTTCGTTTTCGTTCCTTGAACCGGTTCAAAGCCTTGGCGTTGACTATTTGAGTTTCAGTCCTCGTATCGACAAAGCGGGCAGGAGAGGAAGGTGACACTGGACACACAGCGAAGCAGGCTGAGGGGCCATTTATAAGAGGACGATTGCCGGGGAAAACCCTTTTTTTTCATGAAACCTGGCTGACTTTTACGGGACCGGTAGTGTTGAGGCCTGACGACGCAAAAGTCTGAAGTGCCTGGAGATGAAAAGGCTTCCTAAAGAAATACCAGCAAAATATATCAGATGGAAGAGAATGTCTCCCGCAAAAGAAGCGCCTATTGCAGCACATTTTTGTTTAGGGTTGATCTGTTTAGGGTTGCTAGGTCATAGACCATTCGTAGTTGTGGCTGTGCCGTTGTTTTGGTTGCCTGCCTTTGCTTCTAGGTAGTGATTTAGCCTAACATTTTAAAAGGAAAATGGCTGGCAGCTATCATAATTGAAGTATTCTAATCGTGTGAAATGGCGGTGCTTATTGAATCATGACTCTTGTATCCCAATGCCTTGCCAAAACCTATGCCCAGTCTCAATCCAGCTCACAGAGAAGGCATGGAATGAAAAAGTGTATCAAACTGCGTCCTACGCGCTCCCATTTAACAAGCTGATTTTGGGCTATGCCATATCCCTCCTACCCAGTGTTATGTCGTCACTTTGTCCCAGTAATTGGATCATGTAAATTTGGGGTCTTGGCTCTCTGCTCGCATTACCAACAGCCTTAAGAAGGGTTTTATGGTGCGCCTCGGCTTTATATAGTGGTGGGAAGGGGAGTGTGGTTAACCCCAACCCACCTGCATGCTGCCACGACAGACTGGCTGTAGTCAGTGAGTGGTGCCCTGCAGCCTGCTTACAGAATAGAAAAGGTTTTATTTACGATACGACACCACTTTATTGTCAGCAATGCTGGAACTTGTCTTGCATCAATGGCTTCACTGTTCAAGACACAAAACTACATCACATGCACAATCCATCACATTACAAGACATGGCAGTAAGAGAAAAATGAAACAAAAACAGTGTCACTAGGGCTGCAACGAATAGTCGATTAATCGATGACTAATCGATTATAGAATTAATCAGCAATGGATGTAATAATCGGTAATGACCAAGAAATGTAATCATTGTCATTTCCGCAGTTATTCAACACTATTATAAGGAAACAGATATGAAGAAATTAACTGTTTTGACTATTAAAAAAAAGTTAGTTTCATCCCTAATAGCATCACAGTTTGAACTACCGATGTATAGAAGAGAGACAAAATCTGACTACTAGCACCAAACAATACATGTAGTGTTCATATCAATTTGTAAATAATTACATTTACATTTTTATGCATTACCATTAGGGCTGTACAATCAACCGATTTTAAAATCGAACTGTGATTATTTTTGATTATTACTATTTTCTCAATGGCAAAATCAGGTAATCTTTTTTCAGGTTTTTTGCTGTAATGTTTATATGTTGTCTTGAAGTTCATTTCATATTTTCAGAAATGATTAATTAATATCAAATTTGTGCTGACCAATACGGGGTGAGGTCACCACAAAAATGTGTATTTAATTCCTTGGCGATTATCGATTAATTTGGTTGCTGACAGGGCTCTGAACCGGTTCAAGGAACGGAAGCGAAAACCGAAAACGGACAGAATTTTGCGGAATTTTATGAGGAGTGGTAACCGAAATGAAAAAAGATTCCTTCAACTGTTCCGGAACAGAAACGGAACATTAAGAAGTCCTTCTTACATTTTTTTTTCTGTTTGATTTTTTTTAACATATCCTATGTCTGGGAGACTATTTCCAGTTGTGTATCCATCCAAATTTCACTGTCAGTCATCAAGCCCCATACATCTGGGGCTCCATCTTGTGGACAGACGAGGAAGCGTATGTAATGGCGTTTTAAAGCCGGTTTTGACGTTAATACAGTTGCATTGAAGTTTAAAAGTCCACCAAATATTTTTGTATGAACAACATTGCACAATATGAGGAACTTTAAGACAGGATTTTTGTGTTCCGAACCCGTTCAGGACCAATATTTTCGCGGCGGAACGGTTCTGAGAATGAAAACGTTAAGCATGGGCCTGCCTGAAGCGTTCGGAACGGAGGGTTTTTAAAAATAATTTTGTTTTGAAGCCCTGGTTTCTGAATCATTTTATATTTGATTACTCAGCAATTAGTCTACTCATCGTTGCAGCCCCACTGTTGACATTTCACCAATTTCGTAATTGTGTGTTTTTTTTAGTTGAGTAATTCCTGTTCATCAGCGCTATTTCCCAGCACACCTTTTGACCTCGTTGTCATTTCTGCATTTCCACTTCACTTTGTGGAAGCCACGTGTGCATTCTCCACACGCAGGCGCCCTTGACGAGGGGTATGAACTGTGATGCTAGTGTTAACCACACCTTCACAGTACCACCCACAATTAGCTTTTTATAGATTAGCAAGCACACCATGTCAACACACCATCATTTTGTCCCGTCGAGCCTTCGTTTTTAGAATTTTAAACATTCATATTTTTGTACATCAAAGGAGTGCACTTTGGGATAACTTAAAAAATAAAACAAAAGTATTCATAAAATGTACGATGCAGCAGTGAAGAATCGCCGCGGGTCTCTCTGAAGCGTGTTGAGACGTCATTGCAATGAGATTCCGACTGTAGAGTGCTACCAGCGGACAGCAGCGGGTCTCTTTAGCGAGTCGTTGTGGGTTCGCCCCGGCATATATTATATAGCATGAAACAGCTGACAAGAACGGAATTAACTGTTCCGGGAACAATATTTTTTTTGTTTTGTTCTAACCGGTTCAGGAATGTCAATTTATTGTTGGAACTCATAACCGGAAACATTATAATTCTGTTTCTGTTCGGAACGAATCGATTGGGAATAATGTAAATATCAAAATAATCACAGATCAATTTACAAAACGACAACACGCGTTGATGGTCAAAATGTTTTAATATCTCGTAGATTTTTGTCACGGTGGGTTTTTCTCCCCGGGAGTGAATGACACTGGGCACTTTGAGTTGCATGTTGACTCTTTGCATGTCTTTGCTGATGACAGCGCTGCATGCCAAGGAACGGCAGGGTGAATATGGGATGGAATGCTGCGGTGCCAAAGTCTTCTCCCTCTCTCAATTAATTATTATTATAATTAATTCCACACACACGCACACAATGCATTTCACGCAAGCGCCGGTTGGGACGCGTGCTCGGTAGAGGGCTGGTGGGTCCGTCCGGCCGGGGAGGGACTGCGGCAGTTGTTGCTGCTGCTGTTCAGAGCCTCCTCCGTTTGCTTGATGGCTGTTTCCCGAGTTGTGGTTGTGGTGGTGGTGCGACATCTGTCCGCCCACCAGGGACAACACAGCGTTTTTGAATTTGCTGATCATGGTGGAGAATTAATTAGAGCGGAAATATCATGAAACTATTCTCCCCATAAAACACACGTGGAGTGTGTCGGGTCTAATATAAGAGAGAGATAGAGTCCATCGCTCTGGTTCATTCTCCACCATGATCAGCGGAGTTGAAGTTGCTGTGTCGTCCCCGGTGGGCGGAGTGGTGCCGCATCATCACCATCACGGCCACGATTTGGGGGCGGCGACCACCGGGCGAGCGGAGGTGGTTCCGGCGACGGCGCCTGTCTCTCCCGCCGCGGTTCCCCTTCACCGGCCGGACTTCCTGGAGTTCACCTTTGGTCTCCAGACCGCTTCCAGACCGGTGTTGACACTCTACCCGAAACCTAACCCTGGCCGCTAATCCCAGCCCTACCTGGGGCCGGGCCGGACACAGTGAGAGAGTAGGGAATGCGGAAGAGTGGATGCCGCCGTCACTCCCCACTCTCTCTCTCTTACGACAGGGCCAGTGGCCAGGGTTACAACCTTTGGTCCAAAGCACCAGCGGTCCACAGACACGATCCACCCGCTGCTCGCTAACGCACGTACTCTTTACAGTATGTCAAGAGTATGGCGTGGAGGACCGCGCCCCACCGCCAAACGTCCACTTTCTCAAACACAATAAATAACACACAATAAAACTGAATAGACACATTGTATAGTTTCTATTCTTAATAGCCCTACGGACATCTCTGTTGTAGTGACTCTATTGTACCACTATAATTAATCACACTATTTAATGTGATTAATTTAAATGTAGTATGAGGAAATCCCTCATGACGTCATGAAAGAAGGAATTTCAGAACGAGCTGGTGGGCTGGGAGGACCAAGAACGCCCACTTTATGCAAACAGTATAAAATAACCAGGAAACCGCCCGACTAGATGTTTTCATGGCCAAAATTAATCAGTGGCACAATTAAAATACAGCAAACAGTCTAAAAAGTGTGTTTTTCATGTCCCCTCCCCTTTAAATCGAATGACGTTGCCCTTAAAATGGTGTTACAATCTAGGTAGGTAATAAATGTATTCCACTGGTGGAGACCAGAAGCTAAAATGGTCACATAAACACTTCCAAGTTTAACAGTGATTTAACTGATTACTGGTTAATCATTGACTTCCCTATCTCCAATGGAAAGTCCCCCATCCAGAGAATAATAGTTTCACCGTGTTGTGGGTTGTACCTGCGCTCTGTGAGTGATGCTGCCAAGACTCTCACCCATCTCTGAGGCAAAGGCTCCGAAATTGTTCCCTATCCCCTGCCCTCTACTCCCTATATAGTGCACTCACTTACAGCGCACTCAACCGAGATTTTGGATACTAAAGTCGGCGCGTCAAAATTATTATAATATATATAATTATAAAATATATACTTAGAAAATGCAACAATAGTCACCTAAAGTCAAAAGTACTTACATTTATAACTATTTGCCGTGGTCGGTTGCTATTTACTCCCGTGCCATGATGTAGTTTAGTTTACATCATTTTGGTTCCATCGCATCGCATCGAGTGAGTATCGCATCGATGCTCACTACTTTTCGCGGTGCATTGTTGGATACTTTGAGTGCACTATATAGGGTACATGGAGAATTCGGACACCCCTACATATGGTGCACTAGGGAATAGGGAGTTATTTCGCTACAGCCTATGTCCCCTCTCTGTGATTTCCAAGTCGCACTCTACTGATCTGACTAATGTCGGCCATGCTCAGTCTATTGGTTATGTGTGCGTGTGTCTGTGTGTGTTCGAAGGGTGTTCGTGGGAAATTTTCATTGAGGGATGTGTTGTCAGCTTAACATTTGTGACAAGGTTCGCGGCTTACCACTTACCAGGAAGATAACGTCAGGTGTGGCTTTTCGGATGATTCAAAAGTTGATCATTATCCGAGTTAACAAGTAAATCCAATTTTGATGATGTTTCAATATTCTCTCAACGAAACGGATACATTTTATTTTTATCAATTTACTTTTTTATGTATCCCCAAGCAATAGAAAACATCATTGGATGAGAAAGGAAATCGTCATAGGGAAAGTATCATTACATTTTTATTACATTAGGGTGAATTGCCCTAATCTGGTCCCCTTTTTGCAGTGTTCTAATGTGGCACAGTCAGTTGCCTAATGTGGAACAGAGAAATGCAGTGTTACCATACTTTGTTTTTACCATAGTTTCACTGACATTCATTAGTTTAGGGAGGAGCCAGAGCCTCTGGATCTTGGGTGTCCCACATTGGGCAGTAGCCCACTTTAGGGCAATCCACCCTACCTGAACCGTTAGCTAAAATAATAAAAACTCAAAGAATCAACTTTTCCTTTGAGATTTGTGTTGCGTACTAGATCTTCACAAAAAAAAATCGTCAAATTTAATTTAACTTCAACTTAAATGGCGTTGCACTCATATCCAGTGCCGTTCTGTTTTGAACCTTCCTGTACAAGGCTGGTCTATTAGTACAAGCTTACCGATCGTGCCATGCTACACTACGGTAAACTGCTCATGAACACATTCTTCTTAAAAAGGAAGATTGAGATTGATTGGTACGGTTAACTCATAACTTGTGCTGGCGCCTGGTGGTATACCGGGGAGGCGCTTGTTGAGTTTTTTAATCATTTGTATAATTTATTTTAAGAAATGACAAGCCATTTGTGGGACGTGGGAGTATGTTGAAGACGCTGGGCTCCATGTAAACACGTACGGCATACAACGTTGACGACAAGGTTGCGGCTTGGAAAATGTGTGCAGAAGTCATTCTATTAATAATTAAAACTATTAATAACAACCTTCTGACGCGCATTTGGCTGTGCTGTCATCGGCGCGGGGGCCGAAGGAGGCGATCCACGGCGCTAAGTTTAAACGTTTTTTAAAGACTCTGTACCCTCACAAAGCCATGCTCGCTCTATAAAGTCGGGTTTATGCGCACTACGTCACGGCCATAAAAATTCCACTGACACTAACAAACCCTACACCGCTTAATTTCAGCTGTCACAACGTGGAAAAAAAGCCATAATCCACTTTATTTCAACTGTCAGAGGCTAATGGGATTGTGGATGCGGTGTGAAACTAGAACCGTTCTGTTGCTAAGACAGAGCACAAGGAGATGTTACAGTACTTGTCTTGTGTTGGAAATCTCTGTTTCTCTCTCTCCCTTATTCCATGTTGGCATGAGTGTTCCGTTGAGCTTTACAACATCTGTTTGGGGCTCGTGATTAATCGTTTCATACTATTTTCTTGGATGCTGAAAAGTGAACACAGCAAGACAAACGTCACAATAACAATGCACATGTATAGTAGCTGGCAAGACAGAACAAATGAATCGTCCACGAATTGCATGTGACTAGAACGATCATTCGGTCAGGCTCAAAAAAATGTCTGGCTTGAAAACGAAATGTTCCGTTCTGAACGGTTCAGGCAGGCCTATGTTCAACGTTTTCGTTCTCGAAACCGGTCCTGAACCGGTTCAGAACGCAAAAATTTTGTTCGTTCTTAAAGTTTTGTGCAAAGGCAAGATTATATATATTATATTATATAGTTTATACAAAATATATTTGGTGGAATTTCAAACTTCAGTGCAACTGTATTAACATGAAAACCGGGTTTAAAAGGCCATTACCTTCGCTTCCTCGTCTGTCTACCAGATGCATGGGGCTTGATGACTGACAGTGAAAGTGGAACGAAAATAATCTCCCAGACATAGGATGTGTTAAAATGTATAGAGAACAGAAACAAAACTGATCTGATTTGTCTGCCTGGTCGGTCCAGACCCACCGGACCATCTAGTCACATGCAATGCGTGGACGATTGGTTGACTCTGACTTATCAGGCTACACGTTTAGCGCATGTGTCTGTCTGCCCAAACATCTATCTATCTCTATCCCTCTATCTTTCTTTATCTCACTCTCTTTTTCTACTCCTTGCGGGCTTGTGTGCCCCACATGCCAAAGACAGCGAGTTAGTCCAGTAAGCCGACAATCCTTTGTAATGCTACCCTCTTGTTCCTATGACCGCTTCATTTACAATAGCTTAATTAAGACTTTTGTGTCACAAAAATTCTCACAAAATTTGTGTCACCGACATGTTCCCAGAAGAGCAATAAAAATGCTAAATAATAAATAAATAAATAAAAATGTGGAATTGGCGATCATTGCATATCTGTATTAACGTGTTCATAAAGGAGTACAGGTAAAAAAAATAAAATGGATAATGTATTTTTAAAATTATTTTTGCACATGTTTACAAAAAATGAAAAAAAATGAACATTGACTAAAAATGATAACTATAAACAAAATATTTAAAGAGCATTTTTATAGGAATGATTCCGTCCCATGCCTTTTGATCAATACAAGCGGTTACTATATCCGATTACTATATCTGTGATCATTATAAGTGGATCCACTGAACATTTCTGTGTAAAAAAGCTTTGCTAAACGTCTGTCTTTCGCTAATAAAAAACAGAGTAAGCATTGTAGCGGACCCCTCCCCTTTTCTTCCTCTATCCCCCGAGAAGGCGCTACAGAGAGCCCTGCGTACTAAGACCTCTAGACTGAGAAACAGTTTCTTCCCAGGCGTGGTGATGCTACTGAACGCAGGGGGTAGCTTGAAGTTGACACTAGAGCCCTGCGCGGGACTCCCGCTCCCGCAGTGTTCAGTCCCGCGCCCGCCAGCGTCCCGCAAAGACTTATAATTTTCAGTCCCGATCCCGCCCGCAACTATAATAGTTTGTCCCGCTCCCGCCCGCAACTCCCGGAGGATTCCGAGTTCCGAGGTTCGCCTATTGCCCAAAGCTGACCCCGCTCCGATCTATTCCCAGCTAGTATCCGATCCAAATAGGTCGAAGAGAAGCCGCATGCCGGCGGAGACTCGCGGAGCTAAAATAATTATATTATATATATATTAATAATATCGACCACGGCGTTATTAATTCTTCACAAATGGAGAGAGGGAGATAGGACGTCGCAGAGCGGGTGGCCGTGTGCGTGGGTCGCTCCCCCGGTCCCGGACTACCGGAGCTCACAGCATGGCAGCGGGCCACTTTTATTATTTCATCTCCCGCGGTCCTCTCGGCGGCGAGACAGCTGTCACTCGTCACCGACAGCTGCCTCGCCGCCTTGCGGTGCGAGAGTGATTCGCGCCGCAAGCCCCAAGGCATGTTTTTAGTTTGGGACTGCAGCTTATTTCGGCTCCCGCCCGCACCCGCACTGTGCTCTCTGCGTCCCGCCTGCACCCACAATGAGCTTTCAATATTTGTCCCGCGTCGCAGTGCTTTGCGTTGGGTCCCGCGGGAGTGCAGGGCTCTAAGGTGAAGCACTACGTGACATGGTAACAACCACGGCTTTGAACCGGTTCAAGGAACGAAAACAAAAACCAGGAACTTTGTCTTCCCGGAACCACCTGGACCGGCGGCTTTTTGTTCGAGAATGTCAAATTATTGGTGGAACTCATAACCGGAAACCGGTGCCTTATTGTTGCCTATGCCAACTCTAGTACTGGACCGAGGTCCGAGCACACAAAACACATAAAACGCATGGCAATTCAAAATCCGACCACTAGGCGTCGATCTGTGACCAGTTACACATCACCCCACTCATTCCGTTCATAATTTTGTATAAATATTGATGAAATACAGTCAAAATACAACTTAAAGTTACTCACCGAGTGGTCACATGTTCTTCTGGACCAATAGGCTGGCTGCTTCTACTAATTGTTCCAAAAGGAACGAGAAAATGGAACGAGTTGCACTGATTATTAAATCATGCGTTTGTGGGTCACAGATCCGCACAAGAGCATTTGGGTGTTGGATAGCACACCGCAAGTTACCGCCACCATTTTTAAATAACCCTGTAGGTGTGTGCTCCCACCGAACAGACATGTTGAAAAAAATAGCCAAATACACGGCTAGCAAATGACACCGGAAGTGACGTTCAGACACCGAACTCGTCTATTGGATGGCAGGGCCACCAGTGCATGTTCTCGAGTGATTGACAGGCGTGCACAGCGGTCGTCGGACAGTAAAATAGCGGTGGAATACTGTTGACATTTGAACAAAGAACAGAAAAAGCCAGCCTTGTCTTCGACTCTCTCACTTTCGACAACGTCCCCCACACTGTAATCGTCATGCCTTTTGTGTGACATTTTCATGTGCTTGTCATTTTGGCAAGCGTTAATTACCACAGGTGGAAATTGCACACTTGACTTATTATAGGTGCTATATATATACACACACGTTGTCGAGTGAAAGAAACGAAATGGCACTTTCACCACCCTCCCCCCCCCTGCTCAGGTACACCATTATTTATATATCTCACACTTTCACACCATCTTGGGCATCAAACTTTTATGATCCACGCAGGTATGTACCGAGTAGAGAGAGAGAGAGGGGGACAGAGAGAGAGGGAGAGAGAGGGAAGAGAGATATGAAACAATAGAGTCAGAGAGAGAGAGAGAGAGAGGGAGAGAGAGGGAAGAGAGATATGAAACGATAGTCAGAGAGAGAGAGAGAGAGAGAAATAGAGGGAAAGAGAGAAGGAAAGAGGGCACAAAGGGAAAGAGAGAAAGAGAGATATGAAATGATAGCCAGA
>OMKY01209882.1:0-12124 GCA_900302395.1 Bregmaceros cantori | reverse complement strand
CATTCTCCACTCCCTACGGACGCATTCTCCACTCCCTACGGACGCATTCTCCACTCCCTACGGACGCATTCTCCACTCCCTACGGACGCATTCTCCACTCCCTACGGACGCATTCTCCACTCCCTATGGACGCATTCTCCACTCCCTATGGACGCATTCTCCACTCCCTACGGACGCAGCATCCGCTGCGTTGTGGACGCCTTCGCGATGTGACGTATCACCCTGCTCCCGGAGGAAGTATGCGGCACCTGAGGAGGGCCATGGATATTTAGCCAACTAATTCAAAATGATTATTCACAATCACAAATATATACAATTCATCTTTCATGAATACTGCTTTTTTATCTCACGGAAAGGGCAATCACTCACAGTTAACAATTATTTTGTTATCAGGATTCCTACAGCTTAAGGCATGTTACATTTAAGACTTTTTGGGACCTTTTTATGTAATTTGAAATTAAATTTGAGACCAAAAATGAAAAATGGAGACAAGAAAAACACATCAATTTAATTTGTTGGGGCCAATTCTCGCCAAATATGTATGTTAACATCACACATGAAAAACAAAACATTATTATTATCATTATTATTTTAATTTTGTAATTGAAAAATAAAATCTACTGTCATTTTGGGGAACAGAGACTGACCTGTAGATGTCGGTCCACTGACACTTGAGCCTTCAGTCTCGGATGATCCCCTCGGGGCCCCCCTCTGCCGTTCCTTCTGTGGGGAAGATCAGAATTCAAACATCATAAACTTACAGAGCTGTGTTTCCAACAAAACTAGTTGACATTTGAACATCAGAAGTCCCGAACATGCCGTGTAAGCGGTTGGGAAGAGATGCGGCAGTGTCAAACGACTTAAGAATTGTCACCTAGCGTCAATTGACGGGGGCGTCGGTGCCAAAGCCGATGCCATTGTGCGGGCGGCAGAAACAGAAATGAGAGCGCAAACTATACATCTTTTGATAAGCCGCTCAAATGGCTATCAGTTTCCATACATTTCCAACGAAGTAAACACATGAAAGTTAATTTCCCAGGATACTTTAGTTACTTAACCAGAATTGTGATTAATTTTAATGATATATTTGTTTTTAATAGGAACACATTTTGATTGCTATTTCGCTTTTTTGCACATTTACTGTGTTTCCCTTTCCAGCTAATGCTGAATAAAGCTGAAAATGGTCTGAATGTATAGAACTAATACTAAAAGTGAATAAAGTAATCTCACTTAGTTATTTCTAAAATAAAGTAGTCAGTAATTTAACTTATCTACTTTCAAGAGGAGTAGTTAGCAATCTGTAGTAGAATTACTTTTTACAAGCAATTGTGGCAACAATGTTAAGCACTGGCATGAAAGAGTCTGGGTTTGTGTGTGTCATAAACACACACACAAATGCAAAGACCATAATCCATTACAACATGGCCAGTTTGTTGTTTGTAATCATTCTGGAATAATAGGCTATTCAGCATAGCGAAACATGTATAACGACAATATGATTTATTTATCACCCAAATGCATTTCCGCTAAGTATGTATTGGTCCACTAGCTGACATTGATGGGGTGCCCTGTAATTATACGACAGTAATGACATGATTGATGGCACACCTGCGCACTGTCTGAATGGTGTTTTTCATTTGACGGATGAGCTCATTATCAAGTTCTGCGCTGCTGCTATAACCGTCGGGGCTCTGACCGGCTTAAGATCTTTAAAGACTTTTCATTTTTATCGGGATGTTGTGCTGGCTCTGTGGCTGAGTCGGTAAGACATGTATGGGGCCTGTGATTTAGTTCACAGGTACGGGCACCATCGATAGTTCTCCTCCCATCGCCGACTTTTCTGCAAGTTCTTCCTCCGATCTCTTTTGGCTCACTTTCGAACTAAACCAGTCAATAATATGGAAAAAGATTGTTACGCCAGAAAATTTTAAAAATCGGGATGATGTTTGGTGATGCAGAATTCATCACCCAAAAATACATCTAGCCATTCACAAAGATCTGCCAGTCTTTTGTTTCAAATGTGTTTTTTTTAAGACAAACTGAGTTGCTGGGTGATAGCTGTTGTGAAAAAAGAAACAAACACAAATATGTATGGCAATGAATATGATCTAAATGTTTTATAGATGGTTATTTGGAACTTTTTAAAAAAGGCTTTGTTTTCTAACCGTTAAAAATGGAAGATGGAACCATCATTTAAGGAGGAGTGTAAGTCATTTGCAACAATTTCATAACAGGTGAATTCAGGTATGGACACCTGGGCCCTATTTCATCAACGAGGCTTAAAAAATGCTTTGCTTGAGAAGGTGAGGCTTGACTAAGCGTCACCATGTTGGCAAGCTAGAAACAATTTCATAAACGGAGCTTAACTGTGATTTACCTGATATTTAAAGACACTAATATCCTGGAATGTCAGTGATGAGACTATGCAATCTTTATTTGGGTAAACATCATTGACACATTTAAGGGACAGACGTTGGGATAAAAAATAAAGTTGTTCTATCACTGTTGCCACAGTGATAGAGCGGTGTTGGGCGCTAGCTCCGTTGTTGGAATCGGACTGTGGAGCCAAAGCCTGGATTAAGCCCGGATTGGAGCTAAGATCCTTTGATGAAATAGGGCCCAGCTCACTCAAATTGGGTACGCACTAACAAAATCATAGACAAATTCATCAGGAGCAGAGCATTTACGTGTCTCGTGGCGGCTCGCTGCGTGATCGGGCATCGCCGACGCCTGGCACGGCGGTGCCGGGCGGGTGCAGCCGATGAGGGTCGTCTGAAGGCTGGGAGGAGCCAGTGGGAGCCTGAGACTGGGACCGGAGCTTCTTGTCCCCAGGGCCGCCAGGCGGCTGCATGGGTGGGGGCTTAGCTTCCGGGCCGGCAAACCAATCTCCAGGCTTGGTGAGGAGCTCTTGCTGCTTTCGGCAGTTATTGCACACCCAGATGACCTGCACAGAACACAGTGTGCACATTAATTCCATTCCCGACGAACATTAGCCATGTCACAAATATGTCCTCTTTTATGGCATCACTATTAAAGATTACTTGAGTTGATCATTCTCAGGTCACAACTTGACAAGTGGGGACTTCTGATGATGGCGGGAGTGTGACTGGGCGTGTGCACGTTGACTCACCCAACTCGTTCTATTTTGCACACCAAAGCGCATGATTTTTCCTCTCTTCCTGTCCATATTCCGGGTGCTTTCCTCTTTTTGTTTGTCACTGTGCTGAGTTATGCCGGCAAAGTCTGCCCAGTGTCAACCAACTTTGACGGCACGTTCCGACTCTGCTACTATGACACAGATGGCCTCTCAATGCCCAGGAGGCCGCGGTCAGTCAAGGGTTAACAAGGTTAGCCAGTAGCCTGCACGAGGGCTGTCAATCGTCCCCCAAAATAGGATTTGAAAAAGTAGAATTTTACAGAATTTTTTTTTTTTTTTTAGCAAAGATAACCTACAGTCAGGCTTGGTAGGGGTTACTTTTGATACTTTTTGATTTTGATTTTTATATCAAATAACGTGCCATACAGTGCAGGTGTTTAACTCGTAATATAGCCCGAAACCACCCTGAATTTAATAAATCAAAAACATTTGGAACACATCAAGCTATTGGTTGAAATTATTTTATTAAAGCTTAATAAACTAGTAATTCTATATTCAATTACTTCTGGACTACTTAAAATGAAATGATACAGTGAATAATTTAATGTATTTTTGGTTGTTCTTAATTCTAAATTCAGAATGAATTGTGATTATAGCATATTATGAGTTGAACACCTGCAAAGTACAGCAAATAATTTAGTAAAAATAAAACATTTCTCAAAGGTAATCCAAAAGTAACCCCTCCCAGCTCTGCCTACAGTCATACTCTGCATTGTTCCTACAGCTTAAGGTATGTTAAATTCAAGACTTTTTAAGACCTTTTTAATGGCATTTGAAATTGAATTTCAAATCAAAATCAACTCGACAAACAAAAGTTGAACAAACAAAAGGGTACATGAATAGAAATTCCTTGTCAAATTTTTTACCCAAATGTTTATTTTTGGTCCAGTGTAAAACACTTTTCCACAAGACATGTACAAAACTGTAAATAAAAGGATGTGTACAGTACATCAAGGATCCTAAAAAAAACCCACAAGTCGCAGATAACCATAAGTTATTCCAAATAACTATCCTGCTACGTTCATGAAACCCAAAACATGACGTTTTGGTCCAGTGTAAAACGTTCATTTTCTCAGACTCATATACCAGCACATACAACCCTTTCATTAAATAGTGAAAATACAACAAATCTCTTTCCCTCCGCTCGATCCGTATCAAAGTAAGAGAGCAGTGGGCTGCTGTTGTTTGCGAGCGCGGGACCTCCAGATACGTCCATACATACATACACGCTAGCATGCATAGCATATATGTATAATGAATATCAGTATATCAGTATAATGACAACAGATTCAATTACTGGCTGGTTGCTAGAGCAGAACAATATGAGTGTATGTATTATGTGGGTGTTGTGGACTGGAACAACCTCATTACAGACTACACTCACTACAGCACCTGCCAGATGGAGAGAGACTTGCTTGTTACTTGTTTCCAGACTCAGACGTAGTTACACCAGCCCTGAGCTGTCATATAGCTACTTTGTTTGACTTTGTTATTCATTCTTTGTTTTTGTTTTCTTAAGGGGTTTATTTTCTTAAGGGCACTTTATTGACAGGGTTAGTCCTGAAAGTGGATCGAGAGAGACATCACAGAAAGGTCGGCGAGGGGAGGAGAACCTGTGATGCTGCCTGTACCTGTGGACTAAGTCACAGGCACCATACGCGTGATGGGTGCGGTGTCTTTACGACTGTGCCACAGAGCCAGCAAAATTGCCACAGAGCCAGCACAATTTTGTTTTTTTGTTTTTTCATATTTCCTCGGCCCAAGCGCCAATTTTTTATTTCATTGACAGGGTTAGCATGAGAGGGGGAAGAGAGAGTGGGGAAAGCAGACCTGCAGCAAATGTCCGTGAGGGGACGCAAGCTCATGATGCTGTGCATGCTGTGAACTCATGTAAAACTTAAGTGTCCAGTTTAAAAAACATACACATACGTTATACATACATACATACTTACATTCATTCATACAAACGCACATAACATACAGACGTACACACACACATACACGTATATACATACATACATGCAGGATATATGCTTAGTTTGATACCATATGCACACAATAAGAATGTACCTAGCGATTACATATATTCCGTATCTATGCTCTAGCCTTCATCAAAGAATGTAATTACTGAATTACTGTAGTTGTATTCGCAATTAATTTTCCTCCTGAGGCATCATTTTATTGTGTGTACTCTTGGCCTTCATTTGCAGATTGCACTTGAGTGAATAACTAACAGAACACTCTGAGTTATTTAAGGTGGTTTTGGTTTTGTTATTTTAGCCAATTTGTAGCAAATATGTTTGTTGCAGACCTGTGACATGAGTTGTTGAGGGAAAATGTTGTTTACTTTACAAGTCACTATCTTGGCATTTTACACAAAGTAAACTTTTGTAAATGTGGTGTCTCAATTTGCAAAAATTGCATTCATTCAGTGACAGGAAAAGTGTAAAAAGACATCATTGGTGGATATCGGTATCGAGATCAGATATTAGGAGCTAAAAAAACCCCACACATAATATTTAGCATCTGTAATGCTGGACAATGGGAAGGCTAGGAAACACGGTGCGTGCCAGCCAATAAAAGAAAACCTGCTGGCAAATGATCAGCCAATCACAAGGTCTAAAAGGCAGGCGCCATCAAGCAGGAAGCTGAACAACAAGCGAGGCATGTCCTTGTCGAGTGCCAACGAGCGGCGGCTCAAACAGCTGAGCTTGCAAGGCCTGTTGGCCTGTTTGTGTCTACAGTGGGAACAGGAAGTATGGAGGCCTTTCTGCTGCTGTCTGTTGCTTCCTTCGTTCCTCCTTTGCTCTTTTCCAATGCTCCTTAAGGCATTTTCCCTATCTCTCGCTCCTTCTCAATCTCTCTCTCTCCATTTCATTCCCTCTCTCGCATGTCTCATTTTTACCTCACTCTCTGGCCCTCTCTCTCTCTCTTTTCTTCTGTCTCTTTTCATGATATTTCCTCTCTCATCACCTTTCTCTCTCCCTCATTTTTTCTCTTCATCTCCTTTTCTTCTCTTACTTATTTAATTCCACTCTCAGTCTCACTTTACTTTCCCTACCTATCTAATTTCTTTGTATCTCTGTTGTCTCTTATTGCATGCTCTCTCCCTCTCTCTTTCTCTCTCTCCCCTGAATTGCTTCCCCTTTCTTCTCATTTCTTTCTACTTGATCTCTCTCTCTCTCTCTCTCTCTCTCTCTCTCTCTTACCCTCTCTCCATCAGAATTCCCAGAACAATGTTATGGCATTTTTTCTCTCTCTCTTTGCCACTACCTTCTCCTATCACAACACACACATACACACACACACACACACACACACACACACACACCTCTATTTCTGCCTCCCCCAGATTGCTTTTGATTTGAGCCAGGGAGAATACGGCTTTCTTCCAACGTAGCTATATTTATCATTTGTGCGTGTATGTGTGTGACTGTGTGTGTGTAAGGGTGACTAGGTGTGTGTGTGTGTGTAAGGGTGACTGTATGTGTGTGTGTGTATGTAAGGGTGACTGTATGTGTGTGTGTATGTGTGTGTGTGTGTGTTTATCCAGGACGGTGCTGCAGCGCTTCTACCTTCCTGGTGAGGGGAGTCGGGTTGTATCTGTATGTGCACAATCTCCACACATCTTCACATGAACCTGCACTTCACTCTCTTTCAAATCAAATATGGTTTTATTGGCATGGTAATGAGCACCATGCATTGCCATAGCATACACACAACAAACATAATAAACACCAAATAGTCAATCTCTCTCTCTCTCTCTCGCTCACACACACAGAGATGCACACAGACAGTAGGCCTGTGGAAAAAAAAAATGTTTTAACCGGATTTAGTTCTATGATCTTTTTAAAATATGTAAATTGTCAAATCTGATTTTAAGGCAAAAGGAAAACGTTAGCAAATCAGCATAGCACCTATAACTGAGACATTGTTTGAAGCAAAACAGCACCAAAAATTCATACTGAAATATATTGTTCCCTTCCGAGACCCTGCTGAGTCGATACATACCTCACATTCTTGTGCACATGTAACCTATTGGGTGGATTGCGCTAATGTGGGCTCATTTTGCAGCTCCTTAATGTGGGTCAGTCAATTGCCTAATTTGAGACAATGAAATGTAGTGTTGAACAGTTGAACTTAATGTTAGACACACTCCTGCAACTTGACTTCTCATCTAGGTTACACACGAAAGTATTTCGTTAGTCCCACGGACCCCATCGGTGATGAAGATAGAAGCAACTAAAAATTGCCACATTTGATTTTGTGCAACGGAACTTTGGTTGCGTGACAACAAACAGGATTTAAAGTGGTAAGAGGATCCCCCAGTGAAACTTTGCATACAATGTAAATACCATCTTTGAAACCATTGGAGGTTTTGTTATTATGAAACCCAAGCTAAGAAGCATTCTGGATGTGTTTTTTCACTCAATCTCTCTATTGAGTGAGGACTGAGGATATCAAAATTCAAAAGTGCCTTTTCAGAGCACTAGGTATTCAACGACGGTGCCATCACCAGTTGTCATTACCAGTGTATATTACCAACGAATATTAATACCAGTACATAGTATGATGTCAACATATATATTCAAATTATTTGTATTATGAAGTACAGATTGTGAAATGTAGCAATTTCATTTGCATTTCGTTTCAATAATGGGAGTATTTTGTTTGGGAATACATTCATCAATTTCGCATTCGCTCACAGACACACACAGATGACGGGACCCAAGGGACCACTATATGTGGGGTGATAATTGGGCGTGGCCTGCAAAAATTGTTTTTCCAAGTGGAAAGTAGGACAATGGTCCTTGCACGTGTGGGTGCATACATGTGTGTGTAGGCATGCTACACATGAAAGTGTGTAGCGCGCGTCAGTTGTTCATGCACACTTTGACACTTTAGATTGCTCGTGTGTAACGTACAGTAGATCCATGTGCATGCATGAACCGCTCCGATGGTGTGCGTGTGTGTGTGTGAGTGTGCAATCGGGCATTCGAGTGGCCACAGGAGGCACATTTACGCGGCCCTCTGTGATGCAACAATGAATAATCCAGTAATGAAACACTGGGAGTTCCTGTGTCTGTTTCCTGGAGCGTGAGCAGAGCCACTGTGTCTCCATGGTGACCGACGGTGGAGCGGAAGGAGGAGAGGAGCTGGACCCCAGCGTGATGCCATTTCCCATCAACTCTGTTTGACATCCGGCATGTGCCACACACACCGCTACCACGGTGACTTGTAAAAAAAAAAAGTAATATAACTTTTCCATTTGTTTTGCATTAGTTATTAGAAGTGTTGCCACAGTTACTTGTCAAGAGTAATCTGAATACTGATTTCTGAGTGCTCCTCTTAAAATTAACTGTTATATTACAGCCTACTTTATTTTAAAAGTAACTAAGTTCATCGTTTGAATTACCTCTAGGTACTTTATTTAGTTATACACAGAGAAGGGCAGTAAGTCATTATATTTACTCCGTTATGATTATTTTGTGTACTTTTTTACTTTTGGAGAATATTTTTTACTTACTACTTTTACTTGTCAGCATTTTGCTACTCGTACTACTCAGGCACTCTCACGGCCTCTCTCTCCCTCTCGGGTGCTCTCTTTCTCCCCTCTCAGGCACTCTCCCACTCAGGCACTCTCGCTCTCTCCCTTTCGGGCGCTCTCTCAGTCTCTCTCTCTCGGGCACGCTCTCCCTCTCTCTCTATATGTATTTCTCTATGTCGGGTGGTCTCTCTCTCCCCGTCTCTCTCTATCGGGCTCTCTCTCTTGGTCTCTCTCTCTCGGGAGTTCGCCCTCTCTCTCTCTCCTTCTCTCAGGCACTCTCTCTACCTCTCTCTTTCGCTCCCTCTTGGGCGCTCTCTCTCTCCCCCTCTCAGGCACTCTCTCTCTCCCACTCAGGCGCTCTCGCTCTCTCCCTTTCAGGCACTCTCTCAGTCTCTCTCTCTCTCTCTCTCTTTATTTTTTTTCTGAAAGTTACTTAGTACTTTTGCTACTTAAGTAACTTTTTTGTAGAGTACTTTTTTACTTTTACTTGAGTAATATTTTGCTGATGTAACAATACTTTTACTTAAGTCATTTTTATGGCTACTCTGCCCATATCTCGTTATAGATAATATCTCAGCAGCTCCCAAGTGGCAACCCACCTCCAAAACATTCAAAAAGAGGTGCTGGCTCTGTGGCACAGTCGGTAAGACACCCGCATCCAGCACATGTATAGTACCTCTGACTTAGTTCAGCTGTACGGGCAGCGCCGCGAGTTCTCCTCCCTTCTGTCGACTATGCGTGAGCCTCAATGATCTACGGTTGTCAAATTGAAATTATAATTATAATAACTTCTCCTGTGGAATTAAATTTCAAGTGCATCAAGCAACTTCTCTCTAGCACTCTTGAAAGACATTTTGAAAAGGAATGAGACTTGAGGGAGCGCGTGGGATCCACTCTTATTCCATCCCACTCTCTCCCATCATAAACATCAGCTCCACTGATCAGACACCTGATCAGGCAACCTGCTTAAGGATTACTCTGAATACTAAAGCCAGTGGGAGGAGGGGCCAATTTCCGCATCGTGATGGCTCTGCGAAAACCGCCTCTATTGCTTAAAGTCTATTTCTGTAACGTCTTCCCCTGGTCTCTCTCGCCCCACTTTCACACTAAGCCTATATAATAAAATAAAAATGGTGCTTACACTGGAAAAATAGCTTTTTTACGTTTTTTTATTTTTTTATTTCAAAGTTCACTCCACATAAATAAGGGACAAACATTTTCAATAAGATTTAAAGCGATTAATTGTTCAATTCTTGAACACTTGTATATACGGAGCATTATGGAACATTAAAGTAATTAAATAGTAAATAGAACGTTATTTGGGTAAGTTAATTTAATCTGGTTACTGTTTTGGAAAAGGTAATGCATTGGATTATTAGTTACTGGAAAACTGGCTATGGGCCACAATGGGTCAATTCAGAGTGATCCATAACTTCACAGTGACCCACTATCTAAAAATGAAATATTGATTATTGAATCAATATTAATATAATATGCAAAAGTATATCGTGATAACATTTTTGCCCTTATCGCCCAGCCCCGTTCCAGTGTTCCATTGACTCTTTAAGTGCTAAAGCCAAACCTTGACCATTCTCTCTGATCTTTGAAGGCCTGCTGAATATTATGTCTTGGGTCTATTAGCACAATTACTGCTTCATACAGAAGCAATGACTGCGTTAATAGCATTTGCTGTGGTTGTCAGAATGGTATTTGACATTTTACATTCTGGCTTGGGCTGATTCAATGTATAAAGGTCATTCGATAAATACTGCTCCCGTTATGTGATTGTGGACTGTTTATGTCCTATTTAGCTATTTTGCATAATTTTATTGAGTTGTGAGAGGCCACAGGAAGGCAGAGTTGCAGAGGTACCTGCCAGAAACAAAGCAATGCATAGCTGTACGTCCTGAAATTCCCGGGTCGGGGAACTGTTCGATTTCATCCCTACTTCCTGCCAGAGGGTGATGCAGTGCACTGAATATTCTCCCCTCGTGCATGCACAGTTTGAGTGTTTATACCAACATAGCCATTGGCCCCTGTATGAGCTGGTAGGGTCTCTAATATAGGGAACTCTACAGCAGGGGTTAAAATTAACGACGGCCCGTCGTCCCGGGGACGCAATTAATTAACATAGGGACGATCGATTTCGGCAGTCGGGACAGTCGCGGGATGATGAAAAAAAAGAGGGGAAAAAAATCACTTGGCGGTCATCCATTTACACGTCCGTTTGCTGCACTGCCGATGCGATGCTGCGTTGGCTGAAGCCATCACCCGACCCCTCTCCCAGTCTCTCAGCCAGCCCCAGCGGAGACAAGTGGAATTGACAATGCAACAAGTTGTCACACAGATGCCCAGGTATTGTATGCCAGTAACGTTAAACACTGAAGAATATGAGCGCGTCGCCAAGATGTTAGTTTAGCCCTAAGCTATAAGAAACACTCACAAACACCTCTACGAATTCTACGTATATGTAACACATTAAATCGATTGCTTGAATTCTGTGTGTCTTATTCGATTGTCTCAACGAGCCAGTATTGCCATTTATTACTGCACTATATTCTTCACAATACATCCAGAAGCACTAAAACAACTTTGTTCACAAGCGCATACACCGTGATCTGTGTGTGTCGCTCTCATCTTGTATGGTGCGGCGAGCAGGGGAACACGTGACTATAGCGCGCGGGCAAGTCCCTAGGCAGGTGTTGCGCCTCCCCTTACGGGGGCGCGCATTCGGAGACGCCCTATGTACTCCGAATAGACGCCCACAAAATTGCTCTATCGTATGAGACATAAAAAACGGCAAGCTTTTCTCTGTATGCTATACAATTGTGAGTCCAGGTTGAGTGGTTTACGTGCGACAGTATCTATTTTTATTTTTTTTTAAAACGTGCAATAGTATCAACACTGTGACAGTTGAACAAGCCAATGCGCATCCGTTTATTAACGAGACAAACTGGCGCACACGCATCCACGCGCGCTATATGAGAGAGAGAGAGGGAGAACATACATTAAGTCAACATGTTTCATGAAATTGACAATGTGGCGGTTTTCTTAATGAAAATATCTTGTAATTTCATACATTTTGAGGCCATATTTATAGTTGATATAAAACTACGTTACATTTTATTATATTGTAGACACCATCATGTTGTTACACTGCCATCTGGTGGTATGCACTATATATTTATATATATATTTTTTTAAATTACAAGTGAAAGATTACAAGTGAAAACAAATCAAATAATTCCCCATGTTAAGTTGTTGAGGTGTAAATAACAGTAAATTAATCCTTGTATTCATTGTAAACATATTTACATCTTCAGATTGTTAATAAAACATTTGCATTGCAATTAAGAGTCTGTACGATTATTTAATACATGGAAAGTCATGTTCAATCACTCCACTCTACTAAACGCAAC
>OMKY01209870.1:0-21208 GCA_900302395.1 Bregmaceros cantori | reverse complement strand
ATAGTAAGTACTGATTCAAATATCTACTCGAGTAAAGTAAAAAGTACATGCTCTGAAATTTACTCAAAATAATATTTGAAAGTATAAATTACAAAACCTAAATTTGCTATACATTTTTTGAGGGACACACCCAGAGACTAAATGAAAACAACTTATTAACTGCTACTGTACTCAGTGCATTACCGAGTACCGCCCCCTGCTGACTCATTCACCCTATACATGTAGTCCTACCTTGTCGTTGCAGAAAAAAAACAACTAAAAAAGTAACGACCCTTTTTTGGGAAAAGTAAAGAGTAGAAGTACAGATATTTTAGTGAAACGTCTACTCAGTAAAAGTAAAACATCATCAGATAAAAAAGTACTTCTAAAAGTACAGATACATGAAAATTCTACTTAAGTACAGTGCTTAAGTATTTGTACTTTGTTACTTGCCATCTCTGGTGGCGACTTTTGATTGGATGAAGCGTATGAGCCAAAGCGTGGGATTGGCTAGACACAGGTGCCTGTCCACGCTGTTGGCACAAAGAAATCCTGTGAAACATGCGGTGTGAAATAGTGACTGGACATAGGATTAGTCCGTCTCAATACCAGGAGATTAGACAGGCATTGGGCCCACCCAGTCTGTCGATATCAGACAAAACACTATTGATTTGACTTGGGACAATTCTACTGTTTTTTTTAATTTAATCTTTAAAGGATTTGTTTCAAACGATGCCTATTGGACCAGATCCACTTTTTGACGACTACTGCAAGCCCTGTCTTCATGTGAAATGCCATTTAATTAAACAGATTACGAGTTGAGGATGGCTGCAGAGGTAGTCTTTTTAAGGCAAATTCACCTTGTTTTAAATAACCACAGATAAAACATAGTATTTGTCTCACATATTAGGGCTTGTTTTTATTTTTTCCTTTTCTTTTTAAACAACCGCAGCTATCAGCCTCCATCGAAACGTTTGTGTGGTTGTCTTCACGTGAAAGTGGGTGGAATGGGGAAAAAAAATTAAAGAAAAAAAGATTCTAGATCTTTGTGAATTTTAATTTTTGTGAAAGAGTAGGCTCTTTCATGCTATTACTATAACATGGAGATAGAGAAACAGCAAAAAGTTTGTAATATTAACATTGCAAACTTTTAATAATGTTTCTTAATCATAATTAATCCTAATAATCGTTCCGATTTTAAATGGAAAATGAATCGATTAATCGCCAGTAAAAATGGGTGATTAATCGATTATCAAAATAATCGTTAGTTGCAGCCCTACTCACCTTACCAAATCCAAAATTGACGTGCATTTTGGTTGTTGTTCTGAAAAAAATGACAACGAAAGAAGAAGAACCATCTAGCCGATTTTCTAAAAGTTGTCAGATTTTCACACAACTCGGTATACGTCCTACTGTTTCACCGTCACGGCCAATCAAGCATGTTGAAAAAGTCTCATAATGGAAATTAGCTCATATCTCGGCAGCGCTTCAACCTATTGGAATGAAACTCGGCGCCCGTCATCCCCCGCGAGGACTGTGCAACAAAACATCTCGGCCCCGTATCATTGCTTGCCAGAGATGAAGATTTCTTACTTGAGTAAGAGTAAAATACATTAGTAAAAAAACAACTCGAGTAAGACTACAGAGTACTGATCCAAATATCTAGTAAAGTACAGGTACAGGCTGAGAAATGTACTCAAAAATATTTTTGAAAGTATAAAGTACTAAGTACAAAAAATAACATTGTCCGCCATGTTTTAATCCCAAAACATCCCGAACGTGATCGGAAAAGTGTGTGTGTATACGCACACAAGTGTGTGTGCCCGTGTGTGCGTGCGCGCGCAGCTGTAGCGCCTTCGCGGTGAAAAGACGGCGAGTATTTTAACACTATCCATCTTGTCTCTCTCTGTCGATCTTTCTCGCTCCCCCCTCTCTCTAAATCCGTGATCCGTGAGCTCTGATCCAAGGATCGGTCCGAACCATGAGTCTCTTGATCCGTTGCACCCCTAGTTAATATCAAATCAAACTTTATTCATATAGCGCTTTTCATGCAGAGCAATGTTACTTCTAGGCTACAGAAATGCACCAAAATTGAATCACTTCATTCTTTCGTCATTTCCAACAACTCTGCAAAATTGTATCCAGATGCATGCTCAACTTTTTCAGTTATCGAGGGGACAAACCAACGTGGGTGAAAACATAACTTGCTTTGCGGGCTCCGCCCCGGCGCAGGTAGTAATCGGCAACCGATCAATTATTGCATTAATCGTTGCAGCTATACTTTGTACAGCACAGGGTCCACGTCCGTGTGTCTGTGAAAGCGGTATTGTTGACAACAGCAATAAAAGTGATTCAGATTCTGGTGTAGCTCGCACTGGTGGCCTCCTGGTGGCTGACCGTATATTTACAAGTAACACCACGGAGACGCCTCGGCCCCACACAAACACAGCCCTATATCAGTGTCACAACTTCTTTCAGTGGCGCTGCGTCGCCCCTCGCGCCCCTGTCATTATAGCCACTCGTTTGGCGGCGGCGGCCATCTTTATGTCTGGAGGCTGTTCTCAGAGCTGTTCCGAGAGATAAGCGGAGAGGACGACACGCCGGCACACAGAGCTGCTATCCTGAGCCAAAGTAATTTACTTAGCAATAACAGGAGGGACGGGCCTGGAGAGAGGCGTCCCACGGAGTGGAGGGGCCCGGCTCAGTAATCCATCCTGTTTACAGCCCGCACCCACAAAGCAATGCATTGGGGGGTCTTATCTCTGTGTTCTGTGCCAGAGGAGTCTATGTTGTGTATATAGACGACTTGTTGATGTTCTCCTCCACTCACAGCAACTCATCATATTTCAAAAGGGGAGGGCTCTCTTTTAAATACATATTGCATTACTTATCTTGTCCTATTCCTTTCTATTTTTTTACCTATTTTTATGTCATTGTTACTAGGGGTTCACCGATCACGTTTTTTTTTGCTCCTGATCCTTTAATTTTAGGGATCAACCGATCCTGATCTCCGGTACCGAGTCCCGATCCCCGATACAGAGTCCCGATATAGAGTCCTGATCCTGCAAAATTTGGTAGTACCCAACCTATTTGGAACAATTGTCAAATTCAATAATAGTCAAAGGAAATAAACAAGCATTTGGCATTCTCCCCGACTTATTTACCGATCCTCATCGGGACAAAATCACGAGTCCCGACCCTTGGATAAAAGTCTGATCATTCTACGGGATGTTTCAGAATTAAAACATGGCGGACGCGCCGGCGACGGCAACTTAAGGTTGTCTGCTCCCCAACTTTGCATCAGCTTGTATAGGGCAGCGGTAACATACTCGACTTTAATACTTCAGCACTTCTTTGCGTCTTTTTTTCAACCTGCAACTTGTTATTGTTTAGTGGTTAGTGTTAGGGGTTTGGTTTAGGGGTTAGGCGCAGGTTTGCAATCTCTAAGTGATTCTAGTTCTTTTCTTTGTTACTTTTTAGCGCCATTTTTTTCCATCATTATCAGATAGGATTAGTCGGAAACCTTTCATTTTTATTTTCCTCAATTAACTAAATATTCTTCTGAGATTCTTCAAATGAAATCATTACATAAAGTGATACGTGGCCAATGGAATGTGTACGTTAATCATCAATATATTGCTTCCAATCATCAATATTTTGCCTACATTGATATTATTTTAATTGATGTACGATGTGAATACTACTTAATACAATTTGAGAAACGAGAAATAAATAAATTGAGGCTACTAATTTATGAATTGTACACAGTACATTTTGCAGTTCTAAATATCCTGAGTCAAAGTTCATTGACTCTTTTAGAGTTATTACTACAACGGAGGGAGTTGAATATTTACTAGTGTTGGTGTTAATTTGCAGAGTTACAAGGTGCTGTATCAATTAGACTCTACAAAGCCCCGCCCACCTCATCCTCTTTCAAACTTTAAAGGCCGCCATTTTCATTGCATCGTGACTCATGCGGCACCGGATCCTTGACGCGGACCAAGGTTCGGCTCGGACCCCAGGGGTTTGTGACACAGTGGCGCTGCCGACTCGCCGTGTCGCGGGCCCTCGCGGCCTTCGTCCACTCAGATGCAGACGCCCATCCCTTTACGGACGTGCCGGTGGTGCTGTACAGTGTTAGCCAGTGTTCATTTTTTGCTCAATTTCAAGTTAATGTTAAGAGGAGTTAAACACAATGGAAAGACCAAATCTGATAAGGAGCAAATACACTCAAACACTGTGTTACATTAACTCTTTAAATGCTGATTTAACACTGCGAAATGTACTGTGTAACGCATGTAAACCTTGTACAGCTTGGGAAATATAGTTATGGTGGCTGGAAAAACTGCCTTCACAGATATGTATTTGCTGTTAGATGTGTGGCAGATGGAGCCGTGGACTGTATAAATAATATGACACCTGTGTCTCTTCATCCACCCTGACAGTAGAATAAATCACCACCACTGTGGGTTCACTAAAATATTCATTTTTCATAGCGCTCGGGTGGGCTCGGGCTATTCCCCATATAATGCACTATATAGTGTACTTTATGGGGGATAGGGAGCAGTTTCGGACACAGCCGTTGTTTATTGATATAATTGGTATAGACGGGTTCACGTGCGAAACACTGTTGGGAGTCATTTTGTCCAGCCGTTCTTAAGGTCACTTCCGGTGCCTTATTGTTGTCTATGCCAGCTCTCGTACTGGACCGAAGTCCGAGCACACAAAACACACAAAACGCACACCAGTTCAAAATCCGACCACTAGATGTCGCTCCGTGACCAGTTACACATCACACCCCTCGCTTTGTTCATAATTTTGTATAAATAATGATATTGATGAAATAAAGTCAAAATCTGACTTAAAGTTACTCACCGAGTGGTCACATGTTCTTCTGAACCTGCTTCTACTAGTTATTCCAAAAGGAATAAGAAAATGGAACGAGTTGCACTGATAATTAAATCATGCATTTGTGGGTCACAGATCCGCACAAGAGAATATGGGTGTGGAATAGCTCACCGCAAGTTACCACCATCCATTTTAAATAAACCTGTAGGTGTGTGTTCCCACTGAATAGAAATGTTGAAAAATAGCCAAAAGCAAACTAAATGACATCGGACATGACGTTCAGAGTCTGGAAATACCCATTGAACTCGTCTATAAGGCCCCGATCTGGCTCCAGTCTGAACACATGAGTTCATGTTGGGTTTTGATGACACAGTGAGTCGGTGTATAGCCAGCCACCTGTGGCCTTAATTATCACCTCGTACACCTGCTAACCAGGTGATGAAATAATAAAATCAAGGTGATAATTCATCTAAATGAGCTGAAATCTCAGACACATTATTCTTAGATGTTGCAGTTCAAGTTCATTCATAAAAAGTTATGTGTGCTTCTCATATTCCTATTGAAGTCAAAGTTTTTCATACTTGTTTCTTAACCCAACCATTTTTATGGTACGACGTTTGCACTGATGTTAGGTCCACCAAAATTTCTGTTCAAATTATATCAAAATTTTTTATGGATATAACGTTTTTCCATCAGAAATAGATTGTAGAGTCTTTGGCAATAACCTTTTTTAAAGTCCTTGACACTCAGTAACATTTAGAAAAAAATACATACGGCGTTGGTACAGAATCAATCGACCAATCAGCACGGACGTGGGGGGAGTTTGTACGGGCTACGCGAGACATGGGCGGAGTTTGGTTGTCGCGCCTCCACGCCACTTGTTCCACCTACTGCACTGTGACTGGATAACACGCGTAAGCATCGTTTTTCCTATTTGTTTAATAGGATTAGTGGGAAAATGGGTTGAAGAGATCGGGGTTAGACATCATAGGCATTCGCTCACACGGGATGAACCCGCGGCTCTACAGAAACTATGGTCTGGGAGGCGCGATGGTGCATCGTCTTAACCTGCTCCACCACCGCGCCGCCCCCTATCTAATACATTTGATTATTTTTTAAAAATTATTATCTTATTATTTTAGCCCCAAAACATGGCTATCACAAATTGTTAGGGGGGTTTTGCCGAGCAGGTTATGTTTTTGGTCATTTTGGTTTGTCCTGAAGATAATTGAAAAAGTTGTGCATGGATCTGGATGAAATTTTGTTAAGTTGTTGGAAGTGACACACGGAAGAATTGATAAACTTTTGGTGCATTTCTGTAGCCTATAAGTAATATCATCATACTTGATCACCATCTTACCGATAGATCACTGGGCCCTTAATGCGGTCACGTGACCAGACTTCCGGGTCGCAACGACCGCTGGGAAATGTAGTTGGCTTGTGCTGAGCGTGTTCAAGGACAAATCACAGCTGCTTTTTCTCTGCGCACTTCCGCTTGAGGTCTGCACGGGTTTGCGACCGTCCTGACACGTAGTCAGGATGTTTTTGAGGTGCGCGACGACGGTTGCAGAACCTCTGCCTGGGGGGCGTGGTCGCGCACACACGGCAGATATGACAGTTGCAGAGGCTGTGCGTCAGAAGCATAAATCATCCTTAAGGAGTCACGTTTCCTATAGACATGTAAGGATAGCAGATAGCAGATGTACTCTATCTTCTAACCATGCTTTTCTCTCTTGCTAGGGGTCGTCGGAGCCGGCAGTATGCTGACACACCTGTGCACCATCAAGGTACCGCACACCTGTGTGTGTCTGTGAGAGAGTGTGTGTTTGTGTGAGTCGCTGTCTATGAGCGTGTGTGTCTGTCTGAGACAAGGAACATTCTTCTTTCTCACTGTATCCTTGGGGAGCATGTTAGTGTTTCTCTGTGTGCGTGTCAGGTGTGTGTTTTACTGTAAAACTCAGAGACACACAGCTGACAAGCACACTGAGAAACACAATAGTGATGTAAAACTTTTACATCACTCTTTCCCAGTGATGGCAAAAGTACCGGGATTTCTTACTTGACTAAGAGTAAAATACATTTGTAAAAAACAACTCGAGTAAGACTACAAAGTACTGATCCAAATATCTACTCAAGTAAAGTAAAAAGTACAGGCTGAGAAATGTACTCAAGTATTTTTGAAAGTAAAAAGTATATGCTCTAAAATGTACTCAAAAGTATTTTTGAAAGTATAAAGTACTAAGTACAAAACCTAAATTTGCCTTAAAACACTAACTACAGGGGATTTTTTTAGGTGCACACCCAGAGACTAAATAAAAACAACTTATTAACTGCTACTGTACACAGTGCATTACCGACTAGCGCCCCCTACTGACTCATTCACGCTATACATGTAGTGCTACCAGAAGAAAAGAAGTAGGAGTGGAAGTAATGATATTTTTGTTAGAAATAGAAGTTAAAAGTACTGGCAGAAAAAAGTACTTCTAAAAGTACAGATACTTGAAAATTTTACTTAAGTACAGTACTTAAGTATTTGTACTTTGTTACTTGCCATCACTGCTCTTTCCTGAAACCTGGCCTGGCCGATTTGACCTTGTGTGACCTGGTTCCTTTACAGAACATGTACCATAACAGGCTGCTGGGCCTGGCAGCCATGACCTCTCCAACACGGGGCAGTCAGGGCGGGCGACCTGGCGTGGCCTGGCGCCGCTGCAAGGAAGCCAGTCTGGACCTGGGCTCGGACTCCTTCTCCGGGTCCACCCGACCGGACCGGCCCCTGGCTCGCTCCACCAGCGACACGGACCTCCTCTCCCCTGAGGGCAGGTCCACGCTGACGGCCAGCTGCTCCCGCTACACCGTGGGTCAGGTCCAGAACCTGGTGCTGAGCTGGGACATCAAGGAAGAAGTGGATCCCGGAGACTGGATCGGAATGTACCATGTTGGTGAGTCCCAGTTCCGCTCCATGGTCATGTTCACACTAGCCTGCCGAGCCAGAACCAACAAATCGTTCTCACATCGCTTGTCGCTAGACGGTACATTGAGTCTGGTCAAATCAGGCAGACATCGTCCGTATATGACCAATCGAATTATTAGAATCAACACGTGCGCAGAGTTTGTTATGGGTGACTCAAGATGTGGGCGGAGTTTGTTATGGGTGACTTGAGACGTGGACGGAGTTTGCTATGGGTGACTCGTGACGTGGGCGGAGTTTGGTTGTCACATCTCCATGCCGCTTGTCCCACCTAATGCAGCACGATATGATTGACACTTTTTTTTTGACACGTTTATTCGGCCCTGGTTTCGCGTGCGCTGCGTGGACGTTCTGGTTGGTTCTGGCTTGCCAGGCTACATTCACACCAAACACGAACTGCACTTCCAAATAATAAGTAAAGTAAATGGTTAGGAGTGAAGCCCCGCGAACGATCATCTATCTTACGTGAATTGGGTGTAGTGTTTTGGCGATGCTGCCTCAAACCGGGGAGGACAGCGTGGAGCCTGGAGAGACGCAGAGACCCGAATGTGGAGCCCGATAGTAGAGTGCAAGAAATATTCTCTATCTACGGAAGAGCGGAAAACCTCACTTTCACAGTTTTAAAAAAATGTTCATTCTTTGCCTTTTTTTTTTCTTTTGTTAGAGTCAGTGTGTTCTTTTTGTAATGATAAATACTGTACTAAGTTACTAACATCATTTCTGGGAGGCCATGATAGTTAAGAAGCTTGCTGCCCTCCCCTTCTTTCATTCCTAATTGATCCAGGTGCATCCCCTCAACTGATTAACTCTCTCCCCCAGCGATTGGCCAGACAGCTTCGCCACGCCCTATACATTCTACCCGCCCCTAAATAGTGTACTGCGTCCTTGAGTTGGTTCCCCTACGACAATAGATTCAGACCAGGAGTGAACAACAAAACATTTAGAGAATGGACGACAAAAGAAATTACGGCACTATGTACATTAGATGAGGGGGGGACACTGCTTAGCTTCAGGACATTAAGAAATAGATATGGGCTGGGGGAACATGACCAATACAGGTACTTACAACTGAAAGACTTCTACAACAAGGAAGTGCGGACAGACAAAGGCAACGATATTATTACAATTTTCCAGAGGGCTTATGAGGGGCGGACCAACCGTAAAATAATCTCTGCCTTATACGGAGCCCTACAGACTATGGGAACAAATTCCACGCTCTACATTAAAAACAAATGGGAAAAGGAACTGAATGTATTAATAACTGATGAAGAATGGGAAGATATCTGTAGGACGCAATGGACATCCACAAACTCAAAACAATGGAGAGAGTTCAACTGGAACGTGGTCCAAAAATTAAAGGGGGTTTTGAGGGAACGCAACAGCCATGTTGGCGGGGATGTGGCCAGGTAGATGTTGGCAATGGCCATATTTTTTGGGACTGTAGAAAATTGGCAGATTTCTGGCAAACAATATGGCTCATTAAAAAGATAATTGGTTGCGGGATTCCCAGAACATGTACAACCCTATACTTGGGCCAATTTGGGCCAGATATAACAGAAAGAGAAGATGAGTTTTTAATTAAGATTTTTCTGACAGCTAGTAGAAAAACAATTACAAGACTGTGGTACAAAACAGATCCTCCAACAAAGGAGCAATGGATGATCACTGTGGATGAACTATTATTTATGGAAGAGTTGACTCACAAACTGAGGTTGCAGGAATCTTCTTTCAAGAAGAAATGTCAAAAATGGACTGACTTCAAAAGTTCAAAGACACTGAGAAGAACAATTTGACTGGCACCGCTAGCCACTAGTGGGTGTGGGAGGGAGGGAATGACTACACATGTGAATGATGCTGCAATTGTTTTCTTTTATTTTTTTCTCAACATTATTTTCACCTTATTATACATTTTATTTTATTATTATTTATTTATTTTTCTGTCTTTATTGTCCTGATCATAATTTGTTTACCGTTTTATTTCCATGTCTTTGTCTGTCTATAAAATGAAAAATAAATAAATAAATAAATAAAAATAGTGTACTGCTCTGTTTTGCTACCCACCACCTTCCCCTGCTCCACCACCAAGATGGAAAAAGTGTTGTGTATGATGTGACAGATTCTCTTGTCACGTCGCTTGGCTCTGGTCATGGGAGGTTAGCTATCTCACCCTGCGTGCTGGGATGAGAATCCCCTAAACTACTGCTGCCTTCTCACCCTGCGTGCTAGGGTGAACATTCTCTACACTGCTGCTGCTCCCTGAATTAGTGATTTTCCATGGTACTCATGGACATAGGGGAGTTCCTCCGAACAGAGCCATACCGCCAAGATAATTCTAATTTCAATAAAAGAGCTGCTTCTTAATATTCTGTTGTGTTTTCTTGACTCAAATGGTTCTGACAGAAGTTAATTTATTGTTAAAACATCCTACGTGCAGGCAGCACCCTTTTCCATTGGAACTTCAAACAACCTTTATCCAGCCTTGTTCCTTCCAAGCTCTGTGGTAGACTCAACATGTGTTGAACGATAAATGACTTTCATTAATAAATGAATTAAGTAGAAAATATCAAAATAAAGCTACCGGTGTCTGCTTCCGTGAATTTCTAGTGTTCCATAATATATATATAGGGCTGTTGCACGGTGGCGTCATGGCTTGGTGGTGGCAGACATTTTGGTGGTATCATCGCAGTCAGACGAACAGGCAGAGATCGATATTTGCATTGTCCTTTACTTAAAAGTCTTCTATTATTGATTCATAAATAATATCGATTTTGTATCGATATATCGATACAACAGCTGTCGATACAATGTATCGATACATCCGCTAGAGTATACATTTTTTTTCTTTCTTTTTTTAATCAATTTGCTCCTGGACGCAATTCCACTCCCGTGCTGCGGGTGGCGCTAAACTTATTTGGCGCCATCCTCGCTTCCTTAACGTACACAAACACAAACACGGCGTGTGTGCCATGGCCATAGACTCTATGTGTTTTATATACAGCCTATGGCCATGGTGGAGCAGAGGCAGGAGAGTGAGACAGCGGAGGAAAAACGGACAGGTAGTACATTCACTCCCCTGCGCACAGTCCCTCATTACCTCCTTCTCCAATGTCTAGCCCTTTGGGTAAAAATAAATAAATAAATGTAATCGAAACATATCAAAATCGTATCAAATCATATCGAATCGTGGTGAATTCTTGAGTATCGCAAAAAATCGAATCGTTGGGTCAGGAAATCGATACTGAATCGAATCGCCATGACGGGTGGGATTTACACCCATATTGATTTAGCTATGGACAGTGTTGAAAATGTTGTCATCCTGGACCTGCTGCCTTTCAGACGAGCCTCTGTGTGAGAACTTCTTGGACTACAAGAACCGCGGAGTGAGTGGATCTCAGAAAGGCCAGATCGTGTGGAGGATCGAAGCTGGACCATACTTCACTGAAGGTAAATATCGCTAATATTCAAGCTACCTTCAATCTAAAAAATAGAAAAACGTTGGTGAAAAAACGTGAAAAAAACCTGTTTTTTTTGGAAATGTGCCTAGTAGCCAGAACCATTGTCATAGCGCTAGCGCTAGCATTGGACGTGAGGGGAGTTTGTACGGGCTATACAAGACGTGGGCGGAGTTTGGTTGTCACGCCTCCACACCGCTTGTCCCAATTACTGCACTGTGACTGTATAACACGATTTCATTGACACATTTTTTATTGTTTTCCAAACCTGGTTTTACCAGACCAAATGCAAGCGTCTAGCGATGTGCGATGCGTGGACGATGCGTTGCTTCTGGCTCGTCAAGCTAGTAGTTTGGGTATGACAAATTGTTGAAAGTACTCTGTATCGGGACTCTGTATCAGCGATTGGGATCGGCCAATCCTTAAAGTCAAAGGATCGCGAGCAAAAAAATGTGATCGGTTCAGCCTTAGTCTGGTGGCTACAGCCGTAGAGATTATACTCAGAGATGGCAAGTAACGAAGTACGAATAGAGTAGAATTTTCAAGTATCTGTACTTCTAGAAATACATTTTTCTTACTTCTACTCATTAGATTTTTAAGAAAAATATCAATACTTCTACTCCTTACTTTTACCAAAACAGGATTGTTAATTTGTTCCCTTTCTTTTTTCTGCAACGACATGGTAGGACAACATGTATAGTGTGAATGAGTCAGTAGGGGTCGGTACTCGGTAATGCACCGAGTACAGTAGCAGTTAATACATTGTCTCTGGGTGTGCCCCTCAAAAAAAATGCTTATAAAGTGTTAAGGCAAATTCAGGTTGTGTACTCTGTACTTTATACTTTCAAAAATACTATTGAGTACATTTTAGAACATGTACTTTTTACTTTCAAAAAATACTTTTTGAATACATTCCTCAGCTTGTACTTTTTACTTTACTTGAGTAGATATTGAGATCAGTACTTTGCAATCTCAGTTCTTCGAGTTCTTTTTTTACAAATGTATTTTAGTCTTACTCAAGTAAGAAATCCCGGCACTTTTGCCATCGCTAATAATACTTCAACAGTAAGCTCCCCAAAGCCACCGTGTGTGCGTGTGTGGTCCTCCCCATTGGTAGTCAGATGAGGGGTGTCGGGGGCGCGGTGTCGTGGGCTCGCTGTCAGGGTTGTTGGCTGCTGATGGACAAAGCACACCAATCGAAGCTCCGTAGCACGGCCAGTTAAACTCCGACCAGTTCTGCCACATTGATTGTTGAAGAGGCTTCATTCTGCTGACTCCTGTCTTGATTATTTCCCTGGGATAATCAGCGTCCTGGATGAGGGGGCTTAGCTACGTGGACGCGCGCGCCGGGGCACGCCGTGCGCGCCGTGCACGCTGGGGCGGCCTGCACAAATCAGCTCCCCGCAACGATGTTGTCCAATCACAGTCCGGTTGAGTCGGGTTGACCAAACTTCAAGTCCTCATCTTTCACTCTGCGTGTAGCAGGCTGTGCACCAACACGGCGCCGATCCAGTGTTATTCTGTTCAGGGTCGGTAGTTTTTTCTTAACTCATCCATGAATGAATGAATGAATGACTTTTATTTTAGGACAGACAGTACAGAGCCATCAAACATTTCAGCATGAGATATGCGATATGAAAAGATGGTTGTACAAAACGGGCTTAGCAGAGTTGCTATATTTCACCCGGATGTCCATGAGTGGAGTATGCATACTCCGGAAGGGACCTTAAACAAGTTAAAAACAAGTAGAAACCGGTTAAAACAGGTTAGAACAAGTTGAACCATTGCCAGGACGTCCCAGTTCCAGGGTTTTTTCAACACTTTTTATTTTTTTCAAGACCCTTATTTCTGTGTCATTGTCAACAAAACACAGTAAAGCTAAAGCAAATTTCTCCCTGTTTCCATTCTTTAGTTATAGTCTTCAGAACATGGGTGGGTATCAGTAAAAACTACTGATTACTCACAAAATCTTGAATAAATGCAGGCGAAGCGGTGATGGTGGCCGCTAGGTGGCGGTATAGGCCCAGAGGCGACATATGGTGCCCTCTGGTGGTCAGATGCAGGTACAGCCCCAGGACATGTCTCGAGTTGCGCAACCGCTCCGTGCTGAAGTGCGCAAGCCGCTCGGAAATGATGTGCTGGCTATGAGTGTGCTCCCTGTGCCCGCTCGTGTTAATTCGAATACGGGTCGTCGACCATTCGCTCACCGAGCCACGACCCGACATTAACTGTTGGTGAAGACGGTGTAAACTGTGTGGGTACCTTCCGGTTCGTGCTGCCAAATGACACGAACGGGCACGAGACAATCGTGTGGATTGCGCACCACAAAATCGCAATGCAAGTGCCAGCGCCCCCTTTAAGTGTTTGTTCTTTGTTACTTGCACGGCTTGAAATTTAGATTATTTTTAAAACGTTCCGTTCTGAGCGGTTCAGACAGGTCTCTGTTTAATGTTTTCGTTCTCGGAACCGTTCCGCCACCAAAATATCGGTCCTGAACCGGTTCGGAACACAAAAATGTTGTTTGTTCTTAAAGTTCCTTATATTGTGCAATGTTAAATTTAAATATAGTTTATACAAAATATGTTTGGTGGACTTTTAAACTTCAGTGCACCTGTATTAACGCCATTACGTTCGCCTCCTTGTCTGTCCACAAGAGGGAGCCCCAGATGCATGGGGCTTGATGACTGACAGTGAAAGTTGGATGGACATACAATCGGAAATAGTCTCCCAGACATAGAGTATGTTAAAATATATAGAGAACGGGAAAAAGTGTTTCTTGGATTTCATAATGTTCCGTTTCTCTTCCGGAACATTTGAAGAAATGTTTTTTAGTTTCCGTTCCCGCTGCTCGTAAAATTCCATACATTTCTGTTTGTTTTCAGTTTTCGTTTTCGTTCCTTGAACCGGTTCAGGGCCCTGGTTATGGACCAAATTAAAACCTGGTTCAGCTGGTTTGGGTCAGTCTGCTGTAGAGATGGCAAAAGTACCGGGATTTCTTAGTTGAGTAAGAGTAAAATACATTTGTAAAAAAACAACTTGAGTAAGACTACAAAGTACTGATCCAAATATCTACTCAAGTAAAGTAAAAAGTACAGGCTGAGAAATGCACTGAAAAAGTATTTTTGAAAGTAAAAAGTACATGCTCTAAAATGTACTCAAAAGTAATTTTAAAAGTATAAAATACAAAGTACAAAACCTAAATTTGCTTTAACACTTTAGAGGCAATATTTTTTTTTGAGGGGCACACACCCAGAGACTAAATGAAAACAACTTATTAACTGCTACTGTACTCAGTGCATTGTCAAGTACCGCCCTCTACTGACTCATTCACGCTATACATGTAGTCCTACCACGCTGTTGCAGAAAAAAAAGAAAAAAGTAACGACCCTGTTTAGGAGTAGAAGTACTGATATTTTTGTTAAAAATCTACTGAGTAGAAGTAAAAAAAGAAGTCACCTAAAAAAGTACTTCTAAAAGTACAGAGACTTGAAAATTCTACTCAAGTACAGTACTTAAGTATTTGTACTTAGTTTCTTGCCATCTCTGGTCTGCTGCAACAGGAATTGTCTTTTTCAACCATGTCTGTGGCAGACGGCAGCAGCTTATCACGGCAGCAGCTGCTCTCTCCGCTCCCAGACTCAGAAGTGATGATAAAGTCTGGAATGAAAAATGATTTTCTACCTTGGACGCCAAACTCTGAACCGTGTTCCTTTTCATTGTGCCTCTTTGAAAGCGCTCGTCGTGTGAAACTTGTTCCAGCTCAATTCCTAATGACATCTGCCGTAGTGTTGTGTTTTACCTGCGGCGGGAAGCAGGTTATGTTTTTTAGTAGCTTTGGTTTGTCTGTCCCCAGGGTAACTGAAAAAAAAATTGTGCACTGATTTGGATGAAATTTTGTAGAGTTGTTGGAAATGAGAAGAATTGATTACATTTTGGTGTCTGTAGCCTATAAGCAGGGTTGGGAGGGGTTACCTTTGGATTACTTTTGAGAAATATTTTATTTCTATCAAATAATTTACTATTCACTGCAGGCGTTCAACTCATAATATAAGTAGAATTCATCCTGAATTAAATAAATTAAGAACAACCAAAATGTCACTAAATTATTTGCTGGATGATTGTATTAAGATTATTTTGAGTAATCCAAAAGTAATCCAACATATGATTACCTTTGGATTGTAATATGAGCTGAACATATATAATACTATATAATCATACTTAATCACCAACTTACCGATAGATCGCTGGGACGCTTACTGCGGTCACGTGACCAGACTTTGGGGTGCCGCTGGTGTAAAAAGATGATGATGTAGTTCAGTGATCACACCAGGAATGCGGTTGAGACGATCTTTACTGCATGGAACAGCACCCACTCTGGAAGGCACACATGCCACCGGCTCCGTGTGCAGCATACCAGAGTGACGTCAACAGACAACGCCCCCAACACCGTGCCGTGGCCGGTGATGGGTGGCACTGGACAAACTATCATTTATGAAATGATCTACAGCTGGGAAATGTAGTTGGCATGTTCGCCGGCGGTGTCAAGTGCAATTGTGCTACTTATACTCTACGAACACTTGCATTGATAATGGTTTGCCACACATACTGCCAGCACTAAAAGAACTATTTTTTTGTACCACCACGGCGCAGGTTTGGAATCTCTGAGTGGCTTCTAGTTTAATTTTTCGTGATAAAATGAAAATTGCGAACTGCATTATGACATCACGTCTCTAATAAATAAGCTTGGAGTATTAATTTAACAAATGAAATGACCTGTTTGATCTTGACACGGTATCGTCATTCTTACGTCATGCTTAGATTGTATGAGGAAAGTTTAATCAGTTTAAGCCTCGACGCTAACGACAGATCAGTCGATGATGGAATGGATTGTCACAGAGCTGGAAGTAGCGACGACACTGATCAATGACCAATTAATCATCTCTAGATTCTTTGACCGAGACTACAGCAACTTAAACGCTGCGGTAGGGCTGGGCGATGTTGAGAAAAACAATGAACTCGATAAGTGTTTGCTATCGATATACAGAGATGGGCAGTAATGCATTACATTTACTCCGTTACAATTTTTCTGTGTACATTTTTTACTTTTGGAGTACATTTTTCACAAGTTACTTTCTACTTTTACTCGAGTAAATTTGAGGGGAAAAAATAATTTTTACTGAGATGTCGGCAATTAGCTACTCGGTACATTAACTTGGCCTTTAGCGACACCCGTTGGGAACTGTTAGCACATATGTTGACGTCATATCTCTCTCTCACTCGGGCGCTTTCTCTCTCGCTCTCTCAGTCTCTCTCTCTTGGTCTCTCCCTCTCCCTCCCGGGTGCTCTCGCTCCAGGGATTGTCAATCTGCCGTTTTTCATCTTTTCCGAACTCGATATAGGGACTTGGTATCAGGAATTTAGCCTGGAAGCCAGAATCAACACATCATCCACGGATCGCACATCGCTAGACGCTTGCATTGAGTCTGGTAAAACCAGAGAAACCAGGGAAAACGTAAAAAAATGTGTCAATCAAATCGTGTTATCCGGTCACGGCGCAGTAGGTGGGACAAGCGGCGTGGAGGCGTGACAACCAAACTCCGCCCACGTCTCGCGTAGCCCGTACAAACTCCCTCCCCACGTCCGCGTTGATTGGTCGATTGATTTCGTACCGACGGCCAGCCTGGTTTCCCCCAGACCCAATGCAAACATCTAGCGATGTGCGATGCGTGGACGATGCGTTGGTTATCAGGACTTAATATCAGGACTTGGTATCAGGACTTGGTATCGGCAAATCATTGAAATCTCAGACTCGGAATCGGAATTAAAAAAAAGGTTATTGGGTCACCTCTAGCTAATAATAAACCAATCCACGCTCTACTGCGTCCGTCAGCAGAGAATACTTGGAGATGCTGCCTGCTTATTGATGTAACGCCCCCTCTTGTTCAGTAGTCTGATGGCCCATGGGTAGAAAGTGTTGGCTAATATCTGGAGCAGGGGCATATCTGGAGCATGGCTAATACAAATACGAGATGATAATAGCCGAGCAATCATTGTCATCGGGGCGCAGGCTGGTTATAGGGCTGCTCATCATATCACAGCCTGGGCAGGCGCGATACACGGGTGACCCCATTCAACCTCCGCAGCATCAGGACCACCCGCGGAGACGAGAGGGATGGAGACCGCCCCCCCCGCCGAGAGGCTAAATTAGACGGGATTAGATGGGATTGGATGGAGCCGTGAACCCTGGACCACACACACACACACACACACACACACAAACTAGGAGCTAAGACGGCAATTACTTGCCGGCGGCGCCCGCCTCTAGAATCTGGAATGTACGTGCATATGATGCTCAAGGAGTTGGTGACTTTGACTGTTCAGGTTGATTGATTGTTAACCAATCGTTGACATTGTGTGCGGTGGTAACTTTCCGAACTCCTTATAGCTGGTGTTATGTGTTTCATTTGTTACCTGCGCTGCGAAGCAGGTAATGTTTTTAGTCAAGTGGGTTTGTCCCCAGGATAACTGAAAAAGTCATGCACGGATCTGGATCAAATTTTGCAGAGTTGACACGCAGAAGAAGTGATTCAGTTTTGGTTCTGTAGCCTATAAGCAACATAATCAAACTTAATCACCAATTGCTTGTTGAGATCTGTCGGCAATGAATGGGTTACTCCCAGATATGGGCAGAGTAGCCATAACAATTGCTTAAGTAAAAGTATTATTACTCAAGTAAAAGTAAAAACTAGTCATCCAAATAGTTACTCAAGTAAAAGTAAAATAGTACCCCATGAAAAAATGACCTAAGTAGAAGGCGCCAGAGCACCCAAGAGAGTGAGAGACCAAGAGAGCGCCCGAGAGAGAGAGAGAGACCGAGAAAGAGAAATACAGACAGAGGGAGAGCAAGAGAGAGAGAGAGAGCGCCCAAGAGGGGGGTTGAGAGAGATGTGACGCCAACATATGTGCCAACGGTTCCCAACGGGTGTCGCTAAGGGCCAAGTTAATGTAACGAGTAGTGAATTGCTGACATCTCGGTAAAAAAAAATATACTCAAGTAAAAGTAGAAAGTAACTTGTGAAAAATGTACTGCAAAAGTAAGAAAGTACACAAAAACAGAGTAAATGTAATGCATTACTGCTCATCTCTGGTTAATCCCGCGCTGAAGGAAGTTACACTACCCCTAGAGGTCACGGAAGACAAGGCAGTATGCAGTGTATGGTTGATTTTAATTAGTTGTGGTTGTGTGTTTTTTTTCTGACAGAGTGAATGTATTTAGATTTCATTAGAGTCCCCCAGTGCCTGTTTTCTGTTTGCTGCAGCAGAAAGTCTTGTTATTTCGGTGTGTGGTGGGCGGAGTGCGAACGGCGTCCCGGTATTTTTGGTTGCCGCGGAGCCACAACAGAATGTTTTTGTAAAGTTTATTTTAGTTTTAAGAGTATATATACACAGAGATGGCCAAAGTACCCAGATTTCTTACTCGAGTAAGAGTAATATACATTTATTTAAAAAACAAACTCCAGTAAGACTACAAAGTACTGATGAAATATCTATTCGAGTAAAGTAAAAAGTACAGCCTGAGAAATGTACTCAAAAAGTATTTTTGAAAGTAAAAAGTGCATGCTCTTAATTTTACTCAAAAGTATTTTTGAAAGTAAAAATTATATTTGAATATAAAAAACACATTTTTCAATGTTAGTTTATCAATTTTATTGTTTGAATAAATAACTAACAACCTACTGAGTAGAAGTAAACAAGTCATCAGAGGAAAAAGTACTCCTGAAAGTACAGATACTTAAATTCTACTTAAGTACAAAATAAAAAAGTACATGCTCTCAATTGTACTCAAAGGTATTTTTGAAAGTATAAAGTACAAAGATACAAATATACAAAAAGTACATTTGAATATAAAAAACACACTTTTCAATGTTAGTTTATCAATGTAAAAATCGACTGAGTCGAAGTAAAAAAGTCACCAGAGAAAAAAAGTACTCCTCAAAGTACAGATACTTGAAAATTCTACTTAAGTACAAAGTAAAAAGGTGCATGCTCTTAATTGTACTCAAAAGTGTTTTTGAAAGTATAAAGTACAAAAATTATATTTGAATATAAAAAATACACTTTTCAATGTTAGTTTATCAATGTTATTGTTTGAATAAATAACTAACAACCATAATTTACTTCATTTTAAGAAAAAAATACTCCTGAAAGTACAGATACTTGGAAATTCTACTAAAGTACAGTACTTTAGTATTTGTACTTGGTGACTTGCCATCGCTGTATATACAGCAGGCGTCGCGTTGGTCGGGATCCAAGCCGAGGAAAATGTTCAGCGTGGAATGGATTTGGCAGCGGGACGATGTGCACCTGTGGTGGACGACATGCCGCATAAAGGTTGGAACGAGCCGGCGGCGCGGCAGCAACACGGACAACAACACGGACACATACAGTGCAGATACGCCCACTAGACACTGGATAGTGACCTTCCAGTGTTGTTGACTTCTATAGATGGCTTACAGGAAATCATATTCCCCATTAGGGCTGCTCGGCTTTGCCCAAAAATAAAAATTGTGTTTTTTTTCCACCTTTACCCTGCATTCATTCAGGATTTTGTCAGAAAGTTCTGGAGACTATAACTAAAGAATGGAAACAATATGATCCGTTGATGGAAGTCTGAAGTTTCCTTTGGTATGTGTTTTGATGACAAGGACGCAGAACTTAATTTTCTATGGCCCTTGAGAAAACACTGACACTGGGACGTGTTGAATTGAACTGGAGTTAAATGTGCAGTAGCTGAAAGTGACCAGACTAGTGGCCTCGTGGTGGAGGAGGGTCTGCCTTTGGACTGGGAAACCAGGCTCATACAAAGACTATAAAGGGTATGGCGAAATCTTGAGTAAATGAGTATCCGCATGTGAATGTGTTTCCATGAAGCTGCCTCCTGTGCTGGGCCTTGATGAAAGATAACGGTATATGTTTCTACTCTCTCCGCAGCTGAAAGCAAGATCTGCTTCCGTTACTACCACGGAGTGACGGGGGCTCTGAGGGCCACCACCCCCTCCATCCTGGTCACCAACTCCTCGGTGAGTCCACACTCCCACTCACTGCCTGGTGTTTTTCTAAAAAACGGTGCAGGACTCCGGAACTGATGTAAATGTGGATGCAGTGCCAACAGTGGCCAATTTACAATATGATCGTAAACCGCTATCACGCTCACTAATCGTGTGATTGCGCTTAATATCATATGATCGTCAAAATTGTCGCCCTAAAAAAGAAAAGACTGAACACGCAAATGCCGTGCAGCGGGTCCGACGGAGGAATAGTCGGCAAGTCGACAGAGTGTGGGGGACACAGCCGTGGCTGACGGACGCATCGCCGGTTTTTACAGGCAGTCGAGTGAGCAGGCAAGTCAGCCGACCACAGTCGGCTTGCATCGCGGTAGAAAACGCGCCTGTGAAGATATAGTCCAACACGATGCACGAAGATACAGAATATTTTTAAACTTGTTCCTACTCTTTACAAGTAGAGAGACCCGGCTATGTTTTTAGCAGCACCCAGGACGCGATGTGTCATTCAGAACAAACCGTTCCGAACGAACGAACCAAGGGTTGGGTGACAAATATTCCCAGATCCCGTTAATAATCTGCTGATTCCTTAACTGTGTGAAGTACAGTATTGATTATTGTAATTAAAACCCACTGACAGGGTGCAGACGGGTGAATATTGTATAGATTGAAATAACTTGGAAGATTGAAATACGTTGAACTGATCCAAAGTTATGAGCGGTGAAACTGCCATCATTCTGCCACCGTCACAGAAAAAAACCTCTTCCTTTAAATCTCTCACATACTCTGCTGCTCAAACTCTGTTAATTCAGTTGTCATAATATTAATGTTGAATCATCCAAAATACATAGTGTTTTTTTTTTTTTTTTTCAGAGCACGGGGTGGTGGGGAGCGGG
>OMKY01209868.1:0-12823 GCA_900302395.1 Bregmaceros cantori | reverse complement strand
AGTTCAGGTGAGGGCGATCCTGACGTCTTACAGGTGAGCTCCACGTCGGCCCCCTCCTTCACAGTCACCCGGTCCGGGCTCAGCGTCGCCATGGGAACCACTGCACACAGCATCACCGCACAGTGAGGACTCTGTGTCTGTGTCTGTGTGTGTATTTCAGTTCACCGCACGCGAGTTATTTTGCACAAACGTATCCACCTGAGTGTGTGTTCATTAGTACATGTGGCAACGAGTTAACGTGCCCGTGCCCGTGTGTGTGTGTGTGTGTCCAAGTGCATGTGTGTCCCTGCTTATGTGTCTGTGTGTCTGTGTGTGCGTTGGATTCATGTGCACGTGTGTGTGTGTGTGTCTGCTTAAGAGTGTTTTGAGTATATTTCAGTTCATGTGTACATGTGTGTGCTTGCGTCCATGTGCATGTGTGTCTGCTTATATGTAACATGGATGTGTGCGTTTGTGTTTGCTTGTGTGTCTGTGTATTTCAGTTCACGTTCATGTGTGTTGTGTATAAGTTTTCCCCGGGGGCGTGTGTGTGTCCACGTGTGTTTGTCTGCTTGTGTCTGTGTGTGTACGTTTGAGTTGAGTTCATGAGCACATGTGAGTGTATGTGTCGATGTGGGTGTGTGTGTGTCCGCGTTTATGTGTATGTGTGGGTTTGAGATCATGTGCACGTATGTGTGTGTGTGTGTGTGTGTGTGTGTGTGTGTGTGTGTGTGTGTGTGTGTGTGTGGGTGTCCATGTGCGTGTTTAGATGAAAGGAGCCGGAAGGAGGGAAAAAGGAGGGACAACAAAAACAGACTTAGAATTCAAGGCCAGTTCTGAGCAAGGTTAGTTGATACACAGAGCATGCAATACGTCGTACACAGCATCTACTCAGACACACATTAACCAAGATAATCTCTCCCTCTCCCTCCCTCAATCTCTCTCTATCCATCTCTCTCTCTTTCCCTCCGTTTCTCTCCCTATCCATCTCTGTCTCTCTCTCTCCCTCTCTCTCTGTCTATCTGTCTCTCTCTGGCTGTGTCTCACATGGCGCACTTGTGCACTTAGGACACTATGTTCCAGTGTGTATGGCAATCTATGTATTTATGTCTTCATCTATGTCTGCATCGTTGTCTGTATCTATATATGTATCTATATATGTTGCTGTATCCCCAATGGTGGACCTGTGCACTTGGTGCATTATTATTTTATTATTTAGTTTTATTTTTCAGTGCATAGGGCGCTGTCCAAAGTTGTCAGTCAAATTCCAGTGCGCTGGAAGTAGCGCGGAAAATGCCCTAGATACGGCCCGAGACCTAGTGGGCGACTGGTCGTTTTTTTTTCTTTTTTTTTTCTTTTTTTTTTCTTTATTCGCTCGCCAACATAACACCGGCAGGTGAAAGTGAAGGGACATGACGAGTTACAAAAACAGTGAAAATGGAAAACAGGAACAGCGCAATCGAGGAGGAAGCTGCAACTATATGTCAGTAAATATACGTTTTGAAGCTGCTATAAGTGCTATACAGTGTTACGCACCTACATCTGTGGAATTGTAGCTTAGCAATGTAGCCGTTAAGAATCGATTGGTAGCTACCACTTAACTTTTTACATCTTTGTGTTGATTTTTTTCGGACGATGGATTATTGGAGTTAGTACGAGGTATAGACGAGGTCGGGGGGTACTTCCGGTGTCTGTAGGTCACGTCCGGTCTCATTTAGTTCAATGTGGTTTTGGCAATTTTTCAACATTTATATTCGGTGGGAACACACACCTACAGGGTTATTTAAAATAGATGGTTTTAACTTGCGGTGTGTTATTCAACACCCAAATGCTCTCGTGTGGATCTGTGACCCACAAATGCATGATTTAATAATCCGTGCAACTCGTTCCATTTTCACATTCCTTTTGTAATTACTAGTAGAAGCAGCCAGCCCATTGGTCCAGAAGAACATGTGATCACTCGGTGAGTAACTTCAAGTCGGATTTTGACTGTAATTCATCAACATTTATACAAAAATTATAAACGGAGCGAGTGGGGTGGTGTGTTTACTGGTCACAGACGACATCTAGTGGTCGGATTTTGAACTAGCGTGCGTTTTGCGTGTTTTGTTTGCTCGGTTCCTCGGTCAAGTACCAGAGTTGCCATAGGCTACCATTAGGCACCGGAAATGTGTTTCCTCCCGACGGAACAAAATGCCAGCCCCCTGCATTTTGCGGGTAAACTCGTCTATAGAAATCAAAACGGAAATACTCCAATGACGTGTACAACGTGCCATTTCTATTGCGTGCCAAGCGTAGGGGGACTAAACCAACAGTGGTGCACTAAAATTCGATAGTCCACTGAAATGTAGTGCAGTATATTTCAGTGCACTGGCCGCAGTGTGCCATTCCAGACGCAGCATGTATCCTTGTCTGGATCTATGTCTCTCCCTAGGTCTCTATCTATGCACACTGTCAGTGTCTTCCACCCATCTAGCCTGCCCCGAATAGGGTGTACTCACAGCAGCAGACACATACAAGGTACAACCGCTCACAACAAGCATACACACACACACGCACACACACACACAGACATACAAATACACACAGACACACACACACACAAATAAAGAGACAAAGAGACTGAGAACATGCTGTGGCTACAGTGATTACTGGTGTGTAAATTGATTGGACACAGTCAACGGCCGCACGCTCAAAGCAAATTGTATGTGTGAAAGTGCACGTGAATGAGCGTGTGCGCGCGTCTGTGCCCGTGCGCGCGTGTCTGTCATGTACGTCTGTGCGTGTGCGTGTGCTGTGCCTGCGTCAGAGCCCGCTGACCAGTTTGTGAACCGCGCCATGTCCAATCAGACTTAATCAGAGTGCTGGCATCATTTGGTGACAACAACATCTCTATAGTGACAGAGCTCTCCGAGAGAGACGCACATGGCAGCAGCTGAGGGAGAGAGATTAATGCTGAATTAGAATGGGACCGTTTGACGAAAATAAAAACAGATTTATTTTCTGTGTACATTCTGTTTTCGGTTTTGGTTTTCTGAAGAGATAACAAAAAACATCAAGGTTTTGAGTAAAAATGAAATCATTTAAAATAAAAATGTTGGTGCTGGCTATGTGGGTCAGTTGTTTAGACTAGGGCTGCAACTAACGATTATTTTGATAATCGATTAATTAGCCATCTTTACTGGCGATTAATCGATTAATCGCTTCATTTTTTTCCCGATTATTGCCATTAATTATGATTATGAAACATTATTAAAAGTTTGCATTGTTAATATTACAAACTTTGCTGTTTCGTGCTATTACTATAAAATGGAGATAGCGAAAGAGCCTACTCTTACAGGCTAAATTATAACATATTGGACTTTCACGCAAGCTTACGTGTTGTCTTTATTGTATTGGGGCCTGATTAGGGCCTTGACACTGGATAAATTGCATTGGGAGCAACATATATTCAACACATTTGAGCAAAGAATGAAGCGATTAATCGCTGTCGATTAATCGATTATCAAATTAGTTGGCGATTATTTCAATAATCGATTATCATCGATTAATCAATTAATCGGTTGCAGTTCTACTTGAGTCACACAAAAGTCAAGGCATGATATAAAAAATATGTCTTCCTTCAAGGACAAAGGTTGGCATAGACAAGGCTAGCTCACCCGCCCCATCCCATGCCCAGAAGGTCACGGGAGAATAATCCATGCGTTGTCATCAAGGACCTCTGAACAACTTCCCACGTCCCTGGACCAGAGCCCCGCATGAGACTATGGCCCAAAAGTTTTTAGCGTACGTAAGGATCATCCTACATCCTTCTTGGTCTTGCATATTACTATCAACTCGGGAAGTTCACATGTGCTCATTTGGCATGTACAGCATAGCAACAAGCCAATCCATAACCCCGCCCAGTAAGCAACGCTATGTGAATACTTTACTGCGAGAAGGACCTGGTTTTGGAGCACTACTGAAGATGGACATGGCGTCGTTGACGTCCAGGAGAGCAGAGCCGTTGGCCGGAATGTCTTCGCCCTGGACAACAAGGAAACAATGTTTTATGTACAGGTTTGCAAATACACACGATAAACTAGGGCTGCAACTAACGATTATTTTAACAATCGATTACTTGCCGATTATTGTAACAATTAGTCGACGAATAGGTCGGTCGGTTAGAAGCAGGGCTTCGAACTGGTTCAAGGAAACAAAAACCGAAAACGAACATAATTTAACAGAATTTTATGAGGAGCGGAAACAGAAACGAAAAAAGATTTCTTCAACTGTTCCGGAACAGAAACTGAACATTATGAAATGCACAAAACCGGTTACAACGTTTTTTTCTGTTCTCTTTATATTTGAACATATCCTATGTTTGGGAGACTATTTCCTGTTGTGCATTCATCCAACTTTCACTGTCAGTCATCAAGCTCCATGTATCTGGGGCTCCATCTTGTGGACAGACGAGGAAGTGAACGTAATGGCGTTTTAAACCCGGTTTCACGTTAATACAGATGCACTGAAGTTTGAAAGTCCACCAAATATATTCTGTATAAACTATAATTAAACTTAACATTGCACAATATAAGGAACTTTAAGAACAAACTAAATGTTTGCGTTCCGAACCGGTTCAGCACCGATATTTCGGTGGCGGAACGGTTCAGAGAACAAAAACGTTAAACATAGGCCTGCCCGAACCGTTCGGAACGGAACTTTTTAAAAATAATTTCGTTTTCAAGCCCTGGTTAGAACTTAGAATAGTCAATTTCCAGTTGGGTTTTATCTGTGACTTGGCAATAAAAGCGATTCTGATTCTCATCCCGATTAATTCGCCTCTCTGCACAAACCTTTGTCTTCTTGCCAGGGTCACGAGCCGGACCCCGCAGCCTCTTGGAGGTGGAGAAGGTGAAGTCTGTGTCCTCTTTGAAGTCGTACGGATCGTCACCGGCCTCGCGGGGCTCCGTGTCGGAGGGCGGACCTCCAGGATGGACAAGGTTCAGGCTCTGCACCTGTTCCTTCACTCGTTCCTCGCAGATCTTCAAAGCCTTGTGGGTCTGCATGTAGAGCCTGGAGAGAAGGTGTTGAAGTGTGAATTCATTGAACATACAGCAGCCACCGTGTAAAAAACCCACTTCTAATCCATTTATAAGTGCTTATGTCTACACCTCAACTGATCCGAATCAGTTGGATCCGATCCCATTTTGAATCGGATGGAGGTGTTCTACAAAGGTTGGCAATCCACTTATACAGCGAAAGTGCCGCGTGTATACACAAAATCCGATCAAAGCTGTGGATTCGTCATTCTGCCCCGCCCTGGCACCCTCCCCTCAAAAACAGGGACCACTAAGCACGCCTACTGCCCAGGGCTCCGAACCGGATCAAGGAACGAAAACGAAAACTGAAAACGAACAGTATTTTCCAGAATTTTACAAGGAGCGGAAATGGAAACGAAAAAAGATTTCTTCAACTGTTCCGGAACAGAAACGGAACAGTTTTTTTTCGTTCTCTATATACTGTATTTTAACATATCCTATGTCTGGGAGACCATTTCCATCCACTTTCACTGTCAGTCGTCGAGCCCCATGCATCTGGGGCTCCATCTTGTGGACAGAAGAGCAAGCGAATGTAATGGCGTTAATTCAGTTGCTCCGGAGTTTGAAAGTCCACCAAATATATTTTGTATAAAAACTATATCTAAACTTAACATTGCACAATATGAGTAGTGACCATCGGATGTACCCTAGACGAAGCAATATAACCCATAATGCATTGCGAGACGTTTTAAAAATGACCTAAACTTATAAAGTAAAGAGCGACCGACTGCGACAAATTGTAAGTACTTTCAAATTTTTGTCGAACTTTACAATCATATTTTTCATAATTATATTTTATAATAATTTTGACAGCGCCAACTCTAGTGTCCGAAATCTCGGCCGTTGCTGCTGAGTACACTATAAGTGAGTGCACTATATGGGGGGTAGGGAGTAGGGGATAGGGAGCGATTTCGGACACAGCCATAGTTGCTGTGGGTCGAAGTCAAGACCACATCGCACGCAGCTTCCCCTAATGGTCATATACTGCACGTCCCCTCACCGCCGCACTCTTTTACACCAACGCCGTCAATAATGTGAGAGAGAATAATTTCAGAACACATTTCCAGTGGCGTCATGGAGTGATACCAATGTGTCAGCAGTCCACATACCTCTAAGGTCATATCACCAAGTGACTTTCATTCAGGACCAAGGAGCAAAGTAAAGCTTTCCTTCCACAGCACATTAACCATTCTTCTAACGGTGCCTTCACGTCACATGATTTACGCCGCGGGTGATCTCACTGCCTACGTCTCGCTGACCTCCCGTCACATATTTCACAGACAATTACCACCCAACTCCACATTCAGTGTATACATGCACAGAGTTGGGTTGGACCCCTGTGACGATACAATGGGTGTCTTCCAGATAAGTGGGTTCATGTTATAGACGAGTTCGGGGGGTACTTCCGGTCTGAACATCACTTCCGGTGTCATTTACCTGTCGTGTTTTTTGCTATTTTTTCAACATTTCTATTCGGTGGGACACCTACAGGGTTATTTAAAAATTGTGGTGGTAACTTGTGGCGTGTTATTCCTCACCCAAATGTTATCGTGTGGATCTGTGACCCACAAACGCATGATGTAATAATCAGTTCAACTCGTTCCATTGTCTCATTCCTTTTGGAAGGACTAGTAGAAGCAGCCAGCCTATTGGTCCAGAAGAACATGTGACCACTCGGTGAGTAACTTTAAGTCGGATTTTGACTGTATTTCGTCAATATTTATGTAAAATGATGAACGATGCAAGGGAGATGATGTGTAACTGGTCACACAGCGACATCTAGTGGTCGGATTTTGAATTGGAGAGCATTTTGTGTGTTTTTTGAGAGCCACCGCAGTCCACTACGGCAAGATTAAATGGAACTCATACAGGCACCGGAAGAGTGTTTCATCCCGGCGGGACAAAATGCCAGCCCCCTGTATTTCGCGGGTAAACTTGTCTATTGCCGCAACTGGCCTACTGCTCAGCAGAAAAGCTAGTCTTTCTCCCTTCCAAATGATTAGTGGGAAGGATGATTAATTAACTAATAAACTAACTAAATAATACTAGAAATATCTCGCCATGATTCATCTTTCCATCTACTCCATGCTGCTACTACAACCACTGCTGAATTATATAACTATATCTACACAGCATTTTTAAGCCTTATTTTTTATTTTATCTTTTTTGGAAACAAAATAACATTTACATTATGCAAACCATTTCAAGATATAAAAGACAAACAGGCAGAGCTTGTCATTATCCAAGCAAAAGCATTGTTTTATCCGATTACTTGATTGGAAATGTTGGGAAAAAGCTCGATTACTAAAATTGTCAAGAGCTACAGTCCTGTTGGGAAGTAAAAATTATTATTAAACGCGTACCGGAGGCATACAAGTTCATTGAGCAACCAATTCAAGGATATTGTCCCCGCCTCTTCCTTAACATAAGGAATCATTTCTTATTTGTGGAAAAAATACAGTACTAATATTAAAGGTTCTTGCAGGAAGAAGTTACATTTTTGATTTTTTTTTTTAACCATTATAGACCATTCTGAAAAAAGTAGACCATTCTGTGATGTGAGATATGTACAGGAACTCTCTTACACTGTAAGCATTTTCATTCATGCACAGGCTTAGAGTGAGCCACTGTAGCCACACTATGCCAAGCATAATAAATATTCACTGAGGTGGTTTTGTGTGTCAAGAGCCCGATTGATTGAATTATGTGGAAATGGTCGGCACAGCAAGAGTTAATGCCAACAATGGCTGCACAAGAGGGCATCTTATTACACCATTACCAAATGCATTTCCGTAGTCTAAAATTTAATTAAAAAGGGCTCTTCTATCTCAGTCAACAGAACGAGGCATTATGCAAATCACATCCTGCTTCACGGACATTAACCTTGCTCCACACATTTTAATACATTATTAATTTAATAAATATGTTATTAGCGGTTTGAGCCCCTCGCGTTAGCTGACCAGACAGGGGTCGGCTTGCAGTGGGAGGAGTCTTATCTGGTTCATTCAGAGACGCGCGATTAGCATGGCAGTAAATTGGAACTTTTTTTCTTTCTTTCACAGACACACACGGGCATGTTTTGTTTGGCCTTTGTGCCGACATGAAGCCGGTTGCACGGGGGAGCACAGCAGAAGCTAATCTGCTACTTCTCTGCTTTCCAAACCACCAATTTTCCAGCCCGTTGTCTATAACATTTGTACGGTAGAATGGAGTCCTGCTAACAGTACGTCATCACCTTCACCGTCCCAACATGCTAACAGTACGTCATCACCTCCACCGTCCCAACATGCTAACAGTACGTCATCACCTCCACCGTCCCAACATGCTAACAGTACGTCATCACCTCCACCGTCCCAACATGCTAACAGTACGTCATCACCTCCACCGTCCCAACATGCTAACAGTACGTCATCACTATCTCAACACACAAACGTCATGTACAAAATTCATCCACAATCATGGTAGCCTGGCGCAATGATTAGTTGATTAATTGTTAATACTACAAAATTACAACTAATTTAATAAAATCGATGGATAGAAATGATTGGAATACATTTTTAGGACTGGAAATCATGGAAATGACCTAGCATAACATTAAACCTGTTACAATAAATCTATTCCTTAATGTGTCTCCATCTTAAATGCTTTCGATCACTTAATTAACATTACATACAAGCAATTAGATTAATTATGTGGAGTGGTTGGAGAGGGAGCTAGAGAGCAGCAGAGTGGGGAGCTGAATCAGGAGACAGCACTGGAGTCTGGAGATGGTTGGAAAACAATGGCCAGAAATGCATTCATTCAAAATGGATGCAGTTCACCTGTAGCCTGGTGAGCCAGAACCAACGAATCGTCCACGCATCGCACGCGACTAGACGGCCCAGTGGGTCTGGACCAACCAGGGAGACCAATCAGATTATTGCCATCACTGAGCTGTGATTTGATAACTTCATTTGATTGACACTTTTTTGGACAGTTTTTTCGAGCCAGCTTAATCCAGACCAAATGATTGTTCCAGTCTCGTGTGCGATGTGTGGACGATCAATTTGTTCTGGCTTGCCTGGCTAGTTCATCTGGGTTTAAATATTTTTGACGGTATGTAATAAGAAATATTTTTTAAGATCTACCCGTTCGCTCCCAGCACAACAATGTGAGGCTAGGTTTCCGTAACCGCTGCTTTGGGCTTCAGTTTGATTGCACGGTGGTCACAAAGATAGATACTTTATTTTATCACACATACATGTACAGTGAAATTCGTCCTCCGCATTTAACCCATCCCTGAGAAGCGGTGGGAAGCTATGTGCACAACTCCAGATTGTGAGCCAGTGCTTTGGTTGGGGGCACTGACTGGAGCAGGTTAATTAGAACATGTTTTGGTGGTGGGGGAAACCGGAGTTCCCGGAGGAAACCCACGCAGACACGGGGAGAATGACCTCCACACAGAAAGGACCTGTCCGGGTTGGGATTCGAACCCAGGACCTTCTAGGCAGCAGTGCTAACCACTGCGCCACCGTGCTGCCCGCTGATTGGCACACTTCAATGCCGGTCACTGGTTGGTCGAGAAGGTTTTAAAAATGTGGCGGTGCAGAGTGTGTGTGTGTGTGTGTGTGTCTGGACTGGTTGGTCCGGCCGAAGAAAATAAATATGTCTCATCGTCGATGTCTCATGGCGGCCAAAGCGGCCAGACATGAGAGTAGGAGAGAGAAAGGGATGTGCAAAAATTAGGTCGAAAATCAGTAATGTATGCAAGGTGACAGGAAGTCACAAGTCTGTTGCCAAAGGCTTCCCCATGTCTCACCGTCATTGAGCTCCTGCAGAAGATTCTCCTGTCCAGAGAAGTCCAGTTTGACCCTCACACCGACCACAATCTCCACCGACTGACCAGGGCTCAGCGGGAGACGACCCAGTGCTGCATCCAGCTCCCAGCTGAGGAATTCTCCAAACATTTTATCTGAAGACACACGGATTCACAGCCGACACGTCAGCCCTTTGCAAATGCAAAACAGTAGATTACTCAATCGCCATTTCCACATATTCATAATTGATGTATCTTTATATTCTTATCCTTGGCAAGCTTTACCCAATAGCTTGGACCCTCGTATGTCGCTCCTGTGTCACTAGGATATTTACTGTGTTGACATATTCTATACAGTGTCATATCTCATTACATTTTTTTGCTGTTTCATGTCTCAGTATCTCCCCTTATCGCAGATAGCGTACCAACATTTTCATATTAGCATGGAAGATCACACTCTTCTGTGGTAGCTTAAAACATAAATGTTTCACTCAAGCGTACTTTAACGTTTACTTTGTGTTGCTGTGGGGCTTAACAGCGGTCATTATCCAAGAGAATCGGTGAGACCATGATGCTGGGAATGTAGACCGGCATTGGTAGCAACACATATCAAAACATGAGTGGACGACGGACCAAACAAGGAAATGATTAATCACAGTCGGTTAATCCATGACCAAATTAGTTGACGATTAATTCAATAATTGATTAATCGATTAATCAGTCGCAGCCCGACTGCTATCAGAGCTTGCACAGAATATTACATTGCTTTCATTTAACAACAAGTTATTTGCATACGATTCAAATTGTTGAGATCCGAGCACAGACCCAACATGTCTTGTTGGCCACACCACTGCAGCAGTCACCCCCAGTCAATAGGACCTCTAGTCAACAGATCTGATGTCTGTCGGGCCATTCTAATAGTGTTTCATGCCATTTAACATGTAGATATTTGTTTTTAAACACAGCACAACGCGCCGCCTCCCAAACCACAGTTGTAATAGCTTCACAAGGCACTGAACAATCCCCGATGCAGATGACGCAAAATATTAAAAATTCAACGAGCCACCCAATTCCATTTAAAGTCTACAGCCACAAACTAATTATGCCCACGGGCAAAGTCTATTGACGCGATGAGAAACAGTGGTGGTTGACGCTCGAGGTTCAGCCTTTATTTTCACATTCACACCATTGTGAGCGTCAAACATCGGTCCACACACACACACACACACACACACGCACACACACACAGCAGGCACCTAAAACATGGCAAAAGGGGAATACAAACTCAGAAAACAAATCAATTCTTAGAAACACTCCAAAAACAAATCACTGTTAGCCTGAAGACAGAGTTGTAAATGTCTCTCTGGGGTGCCCCGTGGCAGAGTCGACCGGCACCGCCGGTTCGTATACCATATCCGGCTTGTCTGCAATGTCTACCCCCTCCCCTCCCCCCCGGCTCTTCATCCCAGTTTCCGATTTAATCCTGTCACTATCTCTGTCAATAAAATCTCTTTCATTCAAATCATCTCAAAATAAGCGAAAATAAAAGATGGTTAAAAGACATGTTTAGAATACTAAGAGTAACACATTTGGAAACATATATAAAATAGAAATTAAAAAAAACTCTGCAGACTGATCACCTGAGCCCCACGGCAAAACAATTTAGCCAAAGATCCCAAAGAGTCAAAGAGAATCCTTTGATTTGGGGTAAGAAATGAGAGAGAGCGGTGAACGTTGTGTGTGTGTGTGTCTGTGGGTTAACAGTTTAACAAGGAGGAGGAGAAGAATCTAGTTACAGAGGCTTGTGGAGATACAAACTGCAGGGCCTAAAAGTTAATCAGTCTGTCGAGTGCCTGAGTAAATGTGGCCCGAAGCGCCGATCCATTGGGATACTCCCAAGTCACGCCAGTCATGCCGTTTTTCATCAGGCACACCGGTCCCCCAGATGACAGTCGGATGCCTACTGCAATGCCTCTCAATCTTGGCACTCCTAATAAGAGACGCAAGCGCGCGCGCACACTCGCACAGACCGAAAATCATTTTGACAGTAGCAATGCGTGGCCATCGGCAGTGGAAATATAGCATTGTTTGCTTGGGCCCAGGCAACTTCTTATTAAGAGCCCTTCATCTTTTATTCATCGTCACAGAGCATCAGCGGAACTGTGCCGGGAGCCGTGGCAGACAACAGTTTAACGCAGCAAAAGAGGGTCAGGCGTCGCGTCACGGCCAACACACTGAGAGTAGAAAGGTGTCAAGAGGAGTTCAAAGAAGTCATCATTTTCCTTGGAATTCCCAAATTGAGCAGCGGCCCTCTGCATTTGTAAAACTTGCAGTGACAGTGAAAACACTGGCCAACTGGTGACTAAAGCCACTTCGCTTTTTTTTTTTTAATGTTTTTTCCAGCCCATTCAGGCTGTTTTTTTCCCAAGCTTTATTTATTAGGGTTAGCGGTAACAGGTGAAGATGGGGGGGAGACATGCGGGAAATACGTTGGTGGAGAGATTCGAACCACCGACTCGCCGCACCATTAAGGCATATGCGTGCCCTCCAGCGCTCTGCCTAACCAACTGAGCTACTGGGCAGCACATACTAAAGCCACTTCTACACTATAAAAAAAACCTCAAGGCACAGTTTGGCTCGTCTCAATTGAGTTTAGTTCAGTTTAAATGTGTTTTTAACGCAGCCACAAAGGGGTGGTGCCCCTTTTTTAAAAACTCAATTTTGATACGCCATCGCTCACCCCCCACCCCTGCGCCATCAGCACATGAATTCACAACACCTTGATGTGGCCACTGTGGAAGGAAAATCCTTCCATATGCCACAATCTTGGATATTATGCCATAATATATATATATATATATATATATATATATATATATATATATATATATATATATATATATATATATATATATATATATAAATTTGTAGGATATATATATATATATATCCTACAAATTGAGTTCTG
>OMKY01209864.1:0-21644 GCA_900302395.1 Bregmaceros cantori | reverse complement strand
CTCAGGTTGTAGGCTCGTAATCAGCGGACCCAATCCGGAGGTGAAGGGATCGGTCCTGCAGTAGTAGACAGCCTCAGGTTATCCAGACGGCTAACTGGCTAAAGGCTAATCTGATAAGCAGGAGACGACACAGGTACACACACTAACTAGCTGAACACATAAACTTGTCTACCTAGCACTGACCTACGTAGAACTTGGACGCTGCGTCAGGCTGGCGCCCGACGCCCCCTTATGAAGGGAGAGAGAGCCAATCACGGAACCGCTCCGAAGACGAGACCGATACGCGCCAGCTGTGCTGGTGCGGTCCGCGGACGAACCCGGCGCCTGGGTGCCGCCCGTGGACGAGCGGCTCACGACAGGGATATTGTTAGTAATGTATGTTAGAACTGGGATTGGAAGTTATAAGTATATTTGTTCACCAGCAAAATGTTGAGTTGTGATTGTATTTGTTGATACTTTCATTCTAATGTGGGATTTACAATATAATACGTTCTGTTGCAGTAACCACATGTCTACGGAATAAACCACTGCAACAATGACAAGTCAAGTCTGTTCATGCATGTTTGGATGGAGTGCCACCTGGTTACAGTCAACCCAGTTTTAATAGTTAACACACATCTGATTAATATATACCCAGCGGTCATACGTTATGTGCTCAGTCCATTTCTTCGTTTCCCTCCGAGGTGCTCACGGTGAACAGAACTATTGTGCATGTGTAACACACATGTGCAACGTTGATTTGATTTTTTTTCCGTGGGACAGACTGGTTTCCACAAATCCCACGAAAATGAATGAAACACTATTTAATTTTAATTTAGCCTGCAAACCACACTCATGTTATATTTCTATTATAGTTGGTGATATTGAAATGAGCTGGACTCTTGTCATAAAAAGTAAAATGTATTTTTAAAACATCATTTTTACAACAGCAATGCTGTTTTCAATGCACAGATAGAACGAAAACATGGCAAGACTTTCTGGAACTGGATTCGCCATTTCTGCAGATGAAGTGGATACAATTAAACCCACACTCCCACTCTCTCCGTCTCCACCTCCACTACTTTATGGGACTGCACAGATTGCCATGTAAGCAAAGTTTGGATACCAGAGGCGACGGATGGACGAACGTTCCTCCAGCCTCCTATTGGGAGCATGTGTCTGAGTGCTTATGTGAGGGACAGAGTGGTTAATTTAACATTGTTTTATCAGTGCAGGAAGCTGGCACACATGCTCATTACAATCAACTGGTCTATGTGCTCGTTCTGTGGACCTCGGCATCCTCGCCCCGCCTCACCCGCTCTCCTCTCCATCCCTGCGGTGATGAGGGAGAGAGGTGCAGTGTCTGATGTGCTGCTGAGAAAGTGTTGTGATTGCATGACTTATGCATGAACCAGCAACGAGTGTCGACCTGGCCCGGACGTGTAAAAGTGCTTGACTGCTGTTTTCAGTGTTTTCATGTACCGCATAGTAGCCAGTTCTATACACTAGCTCTCCTCCCATATCTTCGTCATCTTCCAAAGGCCTCTGACTCACATTTACTGTTTACTTGCGTTCCTCCTCAGGGGCCGTTTATACGAGGGCGATTGTGAGGTGAATGGGAAAAAAAAAGGTTCATGGAATGTGCCTGTTGTTTATACAGCAACGGTCGTGTTGGGCCCTGACGATGCAAAAAAAAAGATGCCTTCCATTGTGAAGTTTGAAAACGCACTTCCATATAAACTGCTGAAAATTCAAACCTGTTAAGGTCCCACATCACAAACTTTTCCGGCATGTCACATACACCTTTACCACCCCTTCCCTAGCCGGGTAGCCCAGATCAAATGAATCGACCATGCATTGCTCATGAGTAGAATATCATTTGCTCTGTATTAACACTTAAGCCCCTTTTCCACTGGCTTACTTAAGGCCAGCATGGCACAGTTCACATGCACATCCACGCCGAAAATCGCTTCTCCACAAGGTCAAATCGGCCAGGCCACACCAGGTTTCAGGACCCGTGGAGATGTTGGCCCGGGAATGTGGCCGTCCTCGGCTATGTTTACTGGTCGCCGATTGGTCAAACTCCGAGGGGATGGCGAAACGTGGCCGGACAACATGGGCCATCGTTCTCCAGAGGCTTCAATCCACCGTTGTTGATAGGATGAATTGTGACCATTCGTAGATGTTGTTAAAAAAAAAAAAAAAAGCATGACCCATCTCGGTCAACACCAGTGGCCAATCATAACATGTTTTTAATGAAATCACATTGTGCGAAATAATAACAATGGTGGCCGCCGTGCTTCTGTTTTGCCTTTGGAGAAAATGATGACGACTCTTCCACACTTGGCTTCCGACAATCTTATTTCATCGGCCGCTCTCTCTGCCTCCACATTGAGTAATGCCTTGCATCAGACCAGACCCCTTCTGTTTTGCGCTTGGCTGCTCGCAAAACAGCGTAGTCCTCCATGCAGATGACAACTGCCCAGCGGGTAAGTGAAAACAGGGACACTAAAACAATAATGAAAAAGAAATATGTCTAGTAATTGAAAGAAAAAAACAATGAAAAAAAGTTTTATGCTCAAGGAAAGAGGTGTGCCCAGGGAAGAACAGGATGCATTCTAATCTAGGCAACCGTTGCATTACATTATTATTATTTTTATTATTATTTTTTTGCACATAAAAAAATTCCCAATTACAATTTGTAATAGTCACAATAAAAATAATAATTAACAAAATAATCAAATGCATTACGTTGAAACTGTAATTATTCTTAATCGAAGAAGAGCTTCAATGTGCAGTCGGTCCCCGTTAAAATGGATAATTCTGGTGTATTTTTTGTTGTTATTCAAAGTTTGAATCCCAAAAGCGATCCGCTTATTTTGTTAGGATTAGGGTTAAGGTTGGGTTATGTTAGGGTTAGGTTAAGGTTAGGGGTATGTAGTAGGAGGTTAGGGTTAGGTTAGGATTAGGGGGCTAGGGTTTTGCACCCTTACAAAATGAGCGGATCGTTTTTGGGATTCGCACCTTACATCATGGAAAATAATACGGCAGAATTATATAGAGAGTTGGAGGAAACGCACACACAGCACGCCTTCCAAACACCCACGGGGGAGGGGGGAGGCGAACAAAACCCAGGAGGGCGAGCTGGCGTATCCGTAATCCGTTTTTTGGATTGCGGACCCAATTTGGATCCCGACCCGAGTTGGATGGCTGTTTCAGAGCTCATATGACGGACCTAGCGAGCACGGCCGCGGCGGGCCGGTATATTTACAATAACGTGACAAGCTGAGAAATTATTTGTTGACATAAGCGGGGAGTATATTTTAGAGCCTATACATTTAATTTTACTTGAAATTGAAATTTGGATCAGTACATTCTAATGTTACTTGTAAGTTGCTTTTGTACAAATTAAAGAACTAACGTAATTTCTGGAAGGCCATGATAGTTAAGAAGCTTGCTGCCCTCCCCTTCATTCATTCCTAATTGATTCAGGTGTATCCTCTCAGCTGATTAACTCTCTTCCCTAGCGAGGGACAGCTTCGGCACACCCTATAAATTCTACCCACTCCTAAACCATGTACTGCTTTGTTTTGCTAACCAGCATCTTCCCCTGCTCCACCACCAAGATGGAAAAAGTCTTGTGTATGATGTGACATGTTCTCTTGTCACGTCGCTTGGCTCTGTTCATGGGGGGTTAGCTATCTCACCCTGCGAGCTAGGGTGAAATGCTCCCTGAATTAGTGCTTATCCTTGGTACTCATGGAAATAGGGGAGTTCCTCCGAACAGAGCCATACCACCAAGATAATTCTAATTTCAATAAAAGAGCTGCTTCTTAAACTTCTGTTGTGTTTCTTGACTAAAATGGTTCTGACAGAAATGTATTTTAGCTTTACTCAAGTAAGAAGTCCGGGTGCTTTTACGAACTCTGCTACTGACTCATGGTATAATTAGTATGCACCTCGCTTGAAAGAGCTAGTCAGCAAAAGCAACGTTGGCTTGTATTTTAATGGCCGTCATTGTCTCTGTGAACATCTGCATTATGTTCAGGGCTAGTGGGAGGAAGGCATTTCATACCAGCTGGCCAACATTGGTGACAGCTGGTAGCGGCTCAGGCCGCTCCGGAGGGGGCGCTGCTGGTGGATGTGGGGAGTAGCGGGTAACCTCTGCACAAAGAAACAGAGATTGGATGCAAATCCAGAACCGTTTGACAGCTGTTGGGAATTAAAATGGTGTTGCATTCGACCAGCGATATTAGAATCATAAATTCTGTCATTATTGTAGGCAGTGGAATTTGCTTGGGTCAACAAGTATCTAAAGCCACTTCTCCACGGAGAACTCTAATAAACGAAATGTTTCGCTTACAAGGGGACACGGCACTATGTACGTGTGTCCACGGAAGGGTCTGGACCCCCAACCCCAGCCGCTGCGTGGGTGTTGCCAATTCCTATTTAAATGTACACGCCACTCGCGCGTGCGAGAGAGAGAGGTGGAGAGAGAAAAAGACGCAGAGACACACACACAACCATCTAACGTGCGAGGGGTCTGCGCATTGTGCATGGCGATGCTGCAAATACATTGACATACGTCAGTTGTGTGCGCCAGGCAGACGAATTTACCAGCAGACGAAAAGAGAGTATATATGTTCATTGACATCTGTAAAAAAAATGTGTACACGATTTTATTTGTGGAAAAAGCACCCGCTGGATGGCTGTGTAGTGTCGCGGTTAAGACAGACCCGTACGGTGTTCCGCAATGAAATGCATTTTGTAACGACGTGATCTTCCAAAATTCCTACTGAGACACACACAACCATACACACTAGAACATTTGGTTACCACCAGATATGGGCAGAGTAGCCATAAAAATGACTTAAGTAAATGTATTGTTACCTCAGAGTAACCTCAAAAGTAAAAAAGTATACAAACAAATTGTAATGGAGTAAATGTAATGTGTTACTGCCCATCTCTGGTTACCACCATCCTTTTTTAATAGCGCTGCAGGCGTGTGCTCCCGTTGAATAAACAAGTTAAGAAATAAATCAAAACACAACAAAGTGACTGGAACCGGAAGTCCTATTCAGGGGAGATATCTTTCCGGAACCACCCGACGATCTTCTATAATTGAAAAGTAAGTGCACTTTGTACTGCACGGAGACGCAATGATAAAACCGTAAAAGTTAAAATTAGTTCAGCATACGTTGATGGATAGTCATTGTAATTACATTTGATCCATCAAGTAGATTTAATTTGTATCCATCCATCTGCTCTCTTTTTTGCTCCAGCTCTCTCCCATGCCACCTCATCCATCCATCACAGCTTACTTGCCAGCTTAATTAGCTTTCTTCCGTGTAGGCAGCCCGTCATCATGATGTGTCCCCGGTAGTGCCTCGTCTTGCCGTACAAGCTGAGCTTGCTGACGATGGTAAATAAATGCTCTCTGTCCCATTAGACGACCCGCTTTTAATCTATGGGCCTTGTCTCCTGAGCCATCAGGAGCGCTACGGGCCATATATTATATCAACACACCTTTGCTGATCGCTTCAAAAAGAAAGTGAGTGACGCCAGGCGGGTATAATGAACAACTGACAACTTGGGCATGTGGGGAACGCGGATTGACAGAACTATTTGCCGTTCGTGCAGCCGCAGCATTCTAATAAGCGCGGAAATGAGAAGAATGGCCGCAAGGCAGGAGGTCATCTCCGGTATCTGCAACGTCCTTCATTAGTTATGCAGTATGTTGCTTCTAGAAAGTACTGCAGCTTGTAAAGAGCATGCTACATATTTGGTTTCAACTGTTTACATTAGCCAGCTGAGGCTAATTAGCGCAGCAGAGGCAGTGAGGGCAAATCCGCTTCGAGAAAGTAAGGATGTATTCACACCTGCCATGTCTGGTTCGGACTAAACAGCTGGACCGAGTGGTCTCGGTCCACTTCCAAGCGAACTCTGGTGCGGTTCAGTGGATGTGTAAATAAAACCACTCCAGGGTGCGATTCACACTCTTTTGCAATTACGTTGCATCATTGCCCCCTAACACCAACACTTGGTATGACAGGACTGCCGTTTTTGACAAATTATGGTTTTTATTCAAATAAACAGCTTTGTGAGCTGGTACATAATGTGTATTTTGAGTTAACTCTTTGTATGCTTGTGACGTGAGTGGACATCAATTAAATCCATGGCATCGCTTCCGAACGCTTTCTGTAGGGGGTGCTACTGCCCCGCACTGGGTGCCGCCTTTTGGATGAGTGGAGCCATGAAGAAGTGTAACGTTAACGGCTATCACCTGTGGCTCACTCTGGCTGACTCTATTTATAACAGCAGACTCTGTTGGCACGATCTGCTGGCATTTCACATCCTGGATCTGAGGCTAAGTTCCATCTCGCAGCTTTTACATACTGCCTCTTAACCAAGCAGTTGTGGCTCTCGGCAGCAAACAGGTCTTAATGTTAAAGCGATCTTTTGTACTAGACCTGTTTACACGGGCGTTTTCTATCATCAGCTACGGCGATTTGCAACTCAACTAAACTGTAGACTCATCTCCAAGCTCTACTGTTGGGAAATGGGCCGGTTGATCAGTGATTATCTCCCTCGGCAAATAAGCAAACGTCTCGGGTCGCTTTATAATAGATACTTTATACTTTAATTTGTCACACATACATACATGTACAGTGAAATTCTTCCTCCGCATTTAACCCATCCCTGAGGAGCGGTGGCCAGCCATGTGCGGCGCCCGGGGGCCAATTCCAGATTGTGAGCCAGTACCTTGGCCAGGGGCACTGACTGGAGCAGGTTAACTAGAACGTGGTTTTGGTGGTGGGGGAAAGGTTAACATGTAAACTCCACACAGAAAGGACCTGTCTGGGCTGGGATGCGAACCCAGGACCTTCTAGCTGTGAAGCAGCAATGCTAACCACTGCGCCACCGTGCTGCCAAGTACAAGTTAATTCCATCGTCTTATAAGATCAGCTGGCTGGCCCGATCGAACCGAGTTGTATAATGCGGTCTGACAGTGTTGATCTAAATTATTATTATTATCGTGAGCTTCCATTCATGCTCGCATTATTCTGCCAGTAGCTCCAGCGTTTGGGAGTTCAAACAATACTCTAAAGCCTAGTAGCCAATTGTCATCTGTGAACTTGGCTAAGACTGGGCAAGTATACAGAGACCCAGTACACCAAGCAAGCACCTTGTATATAATTAGACTACAATATAAATTTAATCACTACTTGGTTCACATGGTATTCCATTTTCAGACATGTCTTTTGCCTTTCACAAGAAGCATATGCTTTGAAAAAGTGATAGCTTGCACACAAAGAGTTGAGTACACTGAACAAAATGTAGTTTTACTTTCACCTCTTTAAATGTAAAAGTACCGGTACTTGCATTTATATTTAGTTTATTGTACACTTCTATCCATTTATTTTCCAACAAATTGTATATATTGTGATTCAGATCATTTAAATAAATGTGACTTTAATCAGCTCTCAAACTGTGATTGTCTGCTGAGGTGCGTCAGCCTATCTGCTGTTGCAGCAGTAACTCCCATGTATATACAACCATGTATCATTGCTGAACTGGCCTAATTTGGAGTGCAATGGACTGTCGCACGGGGACCCTGGGCTTGCATCCCACCTCCGGCAGCTTTTCAAAACCTTTTTAAAAAAAAAAAAATGATATAATCCCGCGTACCACCAGTGTGTGCTCGGCGTACCACTGGTGGTACACTTACCACAGTTTGCGAACTACTGATCTAGATCAATGACATTAATACTCAATGACAGCAGCTTGAGACACTTTGGATGGAGAAAGAAACAAGACATTTACTGGCCTTATGTCGGCCTTTAGAAAATGCTGATCTACAGTCTTGCACAATGATGTTACTTTGTATGAGCCAAAGGGCCGGACGATTGATTTCATATAGAAGCGATTGACAGGTGAGTGAATCCAAGCCGACACTGCCCTGTAGAGGCTTGGCAGCATTGTGTAGATGGGGGCATCAATAGGCCAGTTTCCATTATGCGCAAATAAGAATAATCAATGAGGAATTGCGCTAATGCAAACAGGAGATTTATCAATACAATTCTCAAATAGTGTGAAAGTTGTTCTTTTTCTGATAATTATAGGTTATGGGCGTGCTGTCTTTTCATTTTTTTATTGTACTAATGCCTTACATAGAGTTATTATATCGTTTGAATGGAAAAGGCTAACAAAATTAGCAAACATCTATAATGGAAAAAATGTCTTACATTGTGGCACTGTACAGCGAACTGGTGTATTAGCAAACAATGCACACGCATATATTCATTATGTCAGCCCTGGGAAATCTATAACGACTTCATAAATTAGTTTAGGTCCAAAAATAAGAACGCTGCCACACGTTCTTCCGTCTGTATTACAGCCTGTGTAAAGTCATCGTAATGGACCGAAGTGGCTGAATTTCTCACACAAAACGCACACGGTTTCAAAATCTGCTCGTTACAGCTCGCTCTGTGACCAATTACCAGAGATCACTCAAGTCACCAAAAACGGGACTTCAGACTCGACTCCGAATCGCGCCCTAAAGACTCGGACTCGACTCGGGAATCTAGGTCAATGACTCTAAACGCTCGACGAGTATTTGACGAGTCTTTCCCTCTTTTTCAGCTTTAAAAAAAAATCCATTCTTTTCCGCTTGCTTTCCAACCACGTGTGCAAAGGCATGCTCAGACAAGTGTCACCGTTAAACAATAGAAGAAGAAGAAGAAGAAGAAGGTTATGCACTGCTCACCTACTTCAGCCCATCATGGCGGCGAACAGCGCAGGTTCTCCAACAACAGGCACAGCAAGCCACGAATCTACTGCTGCTATTCCACCATCCTGGAAAAATGACTCGGACTCAACTCAGACTCGTGAGTTCGGGACTCGTGTACATCTCTGCCAATTACCCATTATTCACCCAGCTTCACTCACATTTTGCATAAATATTTATGTAATACAGTCAAATATGACTTCAAGTCAACTCACCAATGTGGTCACATGTTCTCCTGGACCAGATGAGTAAATTATTATTAAAGCAGATTATTAAATTTGGATGTGTAATAGCACACCACAAGTTACCACTATCCTTTTTTAATAACGCAGTAGGCGTGTGCTCCCAACAGAATAGACAGGAGCAGGTTGTTCACAGTCAGTTATCGTTTAGTCACAGCAGGACTAGGGGTTAAGTTTAAGGTAGGAGTTAGGGTTAGCGGTTAGGCTTAGGGTTGTACCTGTTCAGAAATATGTCAGAGGACAGCGAAGTGACAGGCACCAGACGTCCTCTTTCAACTACAAATGTATGCATTTTTCAATGTTAGTTTGTTATTGTTTGAATAAATTACTAATAACCTAGCCTAATTTAACATATAGCTCGGCACTAAATGAAAACCACTTTTTAACTTAATAACTGGGACTGTATTCGTTGCATCAGCGCCCCCTACTGACTCATACATCTTATTCTACCCTTTCAAGGCGCACAAAAAGAGAAAAAGTAACAAGCCTGTTTTGGTAAAAGTAAAGAGTAGAAGTACAGCTATTTTTGTTGAGGATTTACTCATTGGAAGTAATAAGTAATCACAGGGAAAATTACTTCTAAAAGTACAGATACTTGAAAATTGTACTTAAGTACAGTACTTAAGTATTTGTACTTCGTTACTTGCTATCTCTGGTGATTGCCTGCTAGCCTGTTTGGTTAACAGGTAGCAGAGCAGGGTGGGGGAGGTGATTGGCAGAGTGCAGTCAGGTTCACTGTGTATTTTTGCTGGATTTTTTGGAGATTAACTATATATTTTTGAGTATATTGTATAAGCAATCAGAAAAACACTGTTTCCATTTGCACGGGTGTCTGCATGGCGGCCATATTTGATTTTGAAGGATGGTGTCCGAAAAAATTATATTTTGACATTTCCCAGCTTCTGAATAAGCTAGAACATTGATTGTAACTGCTAAACCCACATTTTCGGGCACAAGGAATTCAATGACACCAAAACAATGTGGATAAGTGATTGTTTTACAGACATGCGCACATGGTCACTGTAGTGGAATGTTACACATAGGAAGGATCATGCTCTTTTGGCAGTCTCTACGCCTAATGATCATAATTGTCACTTTTGTATGTGATATCATGAGAGTCCTCGTCATTCTGGCAGTGGCTGCCACACTGACAAAGATCTATACAGGCTAAGTTATTTGTTCTACAAGAGCACCTAGCAGAGGAACACTGATTTGCACTGACATCTCAACAATGGCTTTTGGAGCTGGAAGGACCTTTGTAGTGGTAGGTTTCAGCTGGCCATCTGAGTCTTTGAAGTTCCCATTTTCCAGGGGATCCAACTGTGGAACCTGCTGAGCGATGGCTGCCTGTCGCCACACCCTTGTTTGGTTCTGGACTCTCAAGATGTGCTGTTTTTCATAGTTCTGATTGTTGGAGGGAGCTTGTCACCTTCTGCCTTGTGCTTGCAGAAGAGATGCGTGTGGAGGCTGTACAAACAAAGGCAGCCAGTGTTGAAAGCATTCCCTCTGTCACGTCTTCCTCCTCCCGAAGCATTTGCGAGCATTGATGGCATCCTCATCAGCTTTGAGGTACACCTGGAACCACGTTGCCTTGCCTATGTGAGAGAACCTTTCAGTATTGTCAGCCCCTGTGAAGGCATGCAAGGCAGGCAAAGTCTTTGCTCTTTCTGGACTTGGAGCGCTCCATAGTGGTGCAATGTGCACAACACCAGATGCCATAGAAATTTAAGTGTTTTTCAACCGGACATCATAGTTGCTATGACCAATGATCTGTATCTGGTGAGGAGAACATCAGTTGTGCATCATGTGAGTTTCTCTTTGATGCCAGCACTGCCTGGTTGATCAGCAGTGCTGGCAGAACTGCTTCTTTGTGGTTGTTGTCCTGGAGCAGATGTGATGATCAGCTTGGTGGATCTCATATTGTACTCCAGGATTTTGGCAGCGAAGTAGCTGGTCAAGTCAGCCTTTGTTTTCTCATGAGAGAGGAACCTGCTCATTGGAATGTGCTTGATGTTGGTGTCATCTCTGACCTGGTACTGGACAGCAGCTTTGGTCTCTGGTAGCGCTCTTCAGAGAGTCTTCTCTGGACTTTCTTTGGATTTTAACATAGTCCCCATCACTAAGACTGGCCCTTTCTCAAACTACCTCTAGTAAATGTCCATAGGAGTCTAATCTTGGACTCTGGATCAGAAGCCCTTTCTTGGCATCTTCACACTGGAATAGAATGCACAGGTTCCAGTTTATGAGCTCCTGGGCTTGACATGCCTCTTCACCTCTATGATCCTCACTAATAATTAGAACCTGAACAGGTAGAAAACTAAACCACTACTCCACATAGGACATAGAGAAACACACAGTGGTTTCTGCATGAGTGTTGGGTAGCAAGTCTGCTCTGTGTTCGCAATGGCTCAAGTGGAGGGGAATGTATTGCACTTGGTGCGACCTACCTTTTGGGGAGTTTAGATGAATGACTGAAATATGGTTTCAACTTGATATTATGCAATTTAATATTGCTTGCCATCAATATTGGTATCAATATATTCATTTGACATATTGCACAGCCCTAACTCTACTATCACCAACACCAGTTAATGACTTCTAGTATTTGCATTAACAATATTAACAACACTAATTGAATAAAAAATGGCACTGACGCCGGAAGAAATAACTTATAATAATAATAAATTAGTGTTGTAACAAAATATCTTAGGATATTAAAACTAACACATTCAGCTAACAGATTCAGTGACCTTTAAAATGTAGGTTTAGCAGTTAAAATCAATCAACCTATTCAGAGGCTGAGACATTACACAATTTCATTTTTTTGGACGCCATTTTAAAAATCCAAGATGGCCGCCATGCAGACACCTGTGCAAATGGAAACATTGGAAACACAGAGGGGAACACTCCTGCGCGTTCCCCTCTTATGTTGCACTCGTTGCCGGATTTGTGAAAATACAGTAAGAAAAGAAAAAACGGGCCCCAGAAAAAAGTCAGTTCGGGGTTGTAAGATGAGATATTGTCAGTAATGTCATTATTAGAGATTTGATAGACAAACAGTAATTGGATTGGAAGTTACTAACCCTACCTTACTTTTTCTAATAACTGTGACCTTATAGTCATATATTAAATTTGGATGTTGCGGTTGAACAGTAAACGGCACTCTTCATCCACAATTCCTCATCATTTTGTAAAAATTGAAATGTGTGAGATTGTTATATGTTGCGTGATTGATTCATTTGATTGCGCGATGTCTACTCGTGCCTATGCCCCATGGTTGGAGCAGATGGTCTGTTAGCCATTGTCTGATATGTGAATGTCGTGCCATTATGGAAAAGTGGAAATTATGGTGACTAGCAGAGGTGTGCACTCTACGAGTGGCTAGCTAACTTTTTAAAAAAACTTGTTGTTGCTAACTTGTTGAAAAATAGGCAAAAACACGGCAAAATAAATCGCACCGGACGTAACGTTCAGAGTACAAATGTAACCGTAAATACCCGCTGAACTCTTAAATACCCGCTGAACTCGGGTTAGGATGAATTAGGATCGAGTGATCACGTGATTTGTGTTTGAGTCCGCTTCCAAACGCATCTTATCGCATGTCGACCGGTGCGGCTGCGCGCATCTGCACGTTCCATTAAGCTACAAGTTGGAGGCTCCGAGATAATGCGGCCACCTTGTTGTCCTTACGCGGTCACGTGGTTCTACACGCAGCGTTGTGAGGCATCTCGGACGCACCAACTCGGTGCGAAGGAAACGCAGCATTGAAATACTAGTACTAGATACTAGACACTCATTTGACAAATATTTTAGGTAACTTGAATGGAACCTGAATGGAAATGTAGCGAACACACCCTCGTCCCGTCCGGAATACAGTTGACGGTATTATTGTCTAGCAACAGCCATGAAGAGGGTGTCTTTCCGCCTCGTCGGATTGCAGTAAGGTTCCATTTGGGGAAACTTGCGCGATGATGCTCCACAGCCTTTAACGCAGTGATTACCAGGCATGTCGGCTTTCGCACCTTGCACTTGCAGGAACGTAAACAACTCCATGTGTATCCATGCCTGAAACGAGGAGGTGCTACTCCACTCGTGGCAGCAGGCTTCCACAAGTGATGTCACAATCTCATTCCCAATAGGCAGCTCTGTTGGCTAGAGCAAATTAATAGCAACGCAAGGAAAAAAGGACAGTCTTTGCAGTAGCCTCTGAGCAAGTGATCACAGGGAATAGAGAAGATGGGGTAAATGTAGTGTTGCCTCCATCATTCACTCATCCTGACAGTCTTATACCCGAACATGTTCAAATAATGAACTACTCATGAACTACTTCATATTTTAGGTGAATGAGACGTTTAAATATGCTTGGTGAACGTATAGTTGTGAATTATATATGTATAATTGATTTCAAAAGCCTTCCAAGCAAAAGCACACCAATAAAGCAAAAAACACATTCCAAACTACACCATCCATAAGAATCTAACCTAAAGTTAAAACTGTTAAATATTGTCTTTTGTTTTGCTTGTACACTGTCAATATGAACCACTTGTTCATAGTTCAAAATTATGACCTATGAACGATGAATGAACAAATTAATTTTACAAGAACTGAACAGGAATTTGAACAAGTTCATGTTGAAAGAGAACTTGCTCAACACTGCATGCTGATCTGGGCTTTTTGTCTGCCAATGGTTTTCTGGTTGTACTCCACGCTGTGAAATGCTAATGCCCGGGGTTAGCCGGCCGCCACCACCAGCCACTTTCCCAGGCTTGGCTCTTCTCGAAACCTACACTCGTAGAACAACAACCTCGCTGCGCTCGCCCAACTTTTCTAACGACTTCCCGGCAGATCAATGTGATGCATTTAATTCAGAGCTACGTCTGCGGCTTGCAAGCTCTAATGAGCTTGGGAGAACATTATCTTGGCAAAAGTAAGAAGATAAAGGTGCAACCCTGTTATCTCTTTCACTCACTGTCTAAAGAAAAAAAAAGTCTTGTTAGGATTGCTATCTACTTCCAGAGATGGGCAGTAACGCATTACATTTACTCCGTTACAATTTGAGTAAATTTGAGGTGAAAAAACTGCTTTTTACTAAGATGTCAGCAATTCGCTACTCGTTACATTAACTTGGCCTTTAGCGACACCCATTGGGAACTGTTGGCACATATGTTGGCGTCACATCTCTCTCTCTCCAGGGTAATCTCTCTCTCTCGCTTTCAGTCTTTCTCTCTCTCTCTCTTGGTCACTCTCTGTCTCGTGCGGTCTCGCTCTCTGTCTCTTTTTCACTGACAGTTACTCACTACTTTTGTTACGGGTTCTGCTGGTAGTTGCTTTCAACTACCATTGAACATGCAATATAGGATTTTGGATGTGTGGATGCATGTTAAAGGTGCATGCTTGGTGGAACTGTATACAATGCCAACTAGCCATTAAGCCCAAGGAGAGGGTTGTGGAACTCTCACAATACGCCAGAGATGCTGGCCGAATAACGTGAGTAAGGATTGGACTCACGGAGATAATTTACCTCTAGACAGACAAACCGTAGATGCGACTCCGTGTGAACCAGCTAGCCTCATATACACAGATGGAATTCGTACGAGTGTATTTGTGGCTTGAGATGGCCACAACTCGCCGAGTGTGATAATCATTGCTAGCCGGCCCCGGAGAAGGGACTACGGAGTGTTTTGAGTCGCTAGTTACAGTTTGCCGCTAGAGAGAGCTACGCACAACAGACGGGAGTGAAAGATCGTATTTAAACATAGACTCCCGCCTGCCGGCCGAAACCCATAACCGCATGGGTAGAGGCGGAGTTATTTAACTAAAGGGAAGTTAAAATGATACTCAGCCTCTTGGTATCCAAGTCAATGCCAGCAGGCCGAACGGGAGGAAGCCTGCTGGTTAAATAGTAGGAGCCACAGGTGCTAGTCGTCAGCACCAGCACCACTTCCTCGTGACTCCTCCTGGGACTGGCGCCCAGCGCCCCAAGGGCACACCGCCCTCCAGCCACAAATCCCAGGCCACAGCAAGTGGCGCAAGAGCGCCACCTGTGACAACTTTTGCTACTTAAGTAACTTTTTTGTGGAGTACTTTTTCTTGAGTAACTATTTGGATAACTACTTTTTACTTGAGTAATATTTTGCTGAGGTAACAATACTTCTACTTAGGTAATTTTTATGGCCACTCTGCCCATATCTACCTGTAACAGTGTTGCTAGATGTGTCGACGAGCTGGTTCCTGCCTGTGCAGAGTCTTGCGAGCCAGAACCAACAAATCGTCCATGCATCACATGCAATTAAAGCGATCACTGGGTCTGGTGAAACCAGGGTCGAAAAATGTGTCACAAAAGTGTCAATCAAATCATGTTATCCAGTCACAGCAGGACAAGCGGTGTGGAGGCGTGACAACCAAACTCTGCCACGCCTTGATTCAAATAATTTGATTGGTCAGCCGGTTTGTTGGTTCTGGCTCGCTGCTGCGCATATGTGACGCATCATATTACGTCATGCGCGTCATGTCTTACTCAGAAATACGTCTGTATGTTAGTATTCCCTCTGTATCCCCAGAAGGCAGATCGTCGGGGGTGTAATGGTTTTGCCTGTGCCTTCACTGTGTCCACCGCAACAGATTAATTGTTCATAATAAAGTCTTGTAAGACCCTTTTTAGGTTAGGTTTTTATGTATTTGATATGGACATCACATGATACATTGGACAAACCAGGTGCACTGCATGAGTGTTTGTAGCACAAGTGCTAATTTTTAACACCTGTCCACAGGAGGCGCTACCAGTTATTATTGACAAATATATAGGTACAAGGAATTCAAATATAAACTAGCATCAATTATAACATAAAATCAATCAATACTAAAGGAAATACAAATATACACCATTATCGATAAAGGCATGTTTTGGAGGTTGTGGTACATAATAACAACACCTACACCTATCTAACACAGTCCATTTCTTCATCCTCTGACAAGTTACTCATCTCAATATAGAGGTCCACCTGGCCGGAATCAGGTTCCGGTGGAAGCTCCTGGGGGAGCAGACAGCACCCAGAGGAGTTCAAACGCCAGAGTTTGTACAGTAATCCATGGAAACTTCGTCAAGGTATTGAATCGTGGTGTGACGTGCTTACGCTAGGTTTCCAGAGGTTTTTTTTCCCGTCCGTCCCCCGCAGGGCCGTCCGAACTCCGTGCAAAAAAACAAAAGTGTTGTTACTGTCATGGTAAGCTCCACATCAGTGAATGCCAGACGGACTCCGTGCGGGACATTCTCGCACGGGCCAGAAAATAATTTATTTAGATTTTTCCCGCAGGCACCGTCCGGCGGGAAGGGCGGGTCCGTGAGTTCAATGATTGGCAGCAGCTGAGCAATCGGCGGACTGTGCGCTCCAGCGCTGTTTTATGAGGGTTTTTTTACTGGACCTCCTGTGCGTGCGTTTTGTGTGTGTGTGTGTGTGTGTGTGTGTGAAAAGATGAAAACGAAAACCCAACTGTTTGAATGTATAAATGTCTTCCAGACAGTGTGTGTGATCCAGCCAAACCAACCCGAGTGCCATGGCGCAAATGGCCTGGTCAAAAAACAAGAAAGGAGAAAGATGAAAAAAACGAGAAAAAGGCATTTCAACAAAAGGCGTGTGCAATACCAAGTTCGTCCACCAGACCGCCGCATTCTGTAGTGGTCTACTGTGAAAACCACTGTTTTTTTCCCGGACGGAGTCCGACCGGGAAATATTCGGACGGCGCTGCGGGTAACGGACGGGGAAAAAAAAGTCTGCTGTGGAAACCTAGCGTAAGTCAGGCTAGCTCACCTGGACCAAGACTTTGGGGCTGCGTCCTTCCGGGGTTAGTAGAGTAGAGGTGGACTGATGAGTGCTGATGTGTAGCCAGTAGAGATGCGCGGATGGCCCATTTTTTCACCCGTAACCGCGGCTAAAATTTGTTACCCACCTGCCATCCATTTGCATAATTGATTTTTCTCCCGATTTTCAAAACCGCAACCGCCCGCTAACCGCCAATAATTTTTACATGCTGCCGCCTTTGTTTAAAAAAAAAGTGCACCGTAAGCCGCTAACGCTGGTGCTTACTATTGTACCTCTGGCACAGCCGGAGGTACAATAGTCAGCTGCTACAGTGCTCAGACAACAGCTGCAGCAGCTCTTCCGGCGTTTGACGTAGTGTGCAACTCCCCAAAACGATCCATTCTGTTAAAACCCTAGCGTCTAACACTAACCCCTAACTTAATGCCAAACCCTAACCTTATCCCCAACCTCCTACCACGTAACACTAACCTAACCATAAGCCTGAACCTTACCCTACCTTACCCTTCACCCTTACTCATGAATCTAATCTAACCCTACCAAAATAAGCGAGCCGTTTTAGGGAGTTGCACACAACATCAAATCCATCAAAACTAAATTTTACACTGTGCTGACGGAGAGCGGAGGTGGAATACCGGGGGAAATAGATTGATCCCGGGGCAGATATTAGACAGTAGACACAACACCAGGAGGTCGCGTGATGCCCTCGGGTCGGAGAGGCGTCCACCGGGCGCCAGCACTCGGCACGGCTGTCCTGTTGTGATATCCACCGGCATGCATCGGGCACTCAACTCAACTCAATGTTGTAGTGAATTTGAGTTGTACTAAATAAAATGTATATATTACGTTATACGACATGCGTCTTTGGAATATTGACATATTTTGTTCCTTAACCCGCATTTAATTAAAATAATATTTTTTCGGCATGTCAACCACCCGAACCGCGGTTAACTGCGGGGCCCGCGGGTGCAGCCGCAATCCGCGCATCTCTAGTAGCCAGCGCTTGAAAACGAAATTATTCTTCAAATGTTCCGTTCCGAACGGTTCAGGCAGGTCTATGTTTACCGTTCCGCCTCCAAAATAGCGGCCCTGAAGCGGTTCGGAACGCAAACATTTTGTTCGTTCTTAAAGTTGCTTATATTGGAGAATGTTAAGTTTAGATAGTTCATACAAAAAATATTTGGTGGACTTTCAAAATTCAGCGCAGTTGCAATGTTCCGTTTCTGTTCCGGAACCGTTAATATTTTTTTTCATTTCCGTTTCCCCTCCTCTGAAGATTCTATAAAATTACGTTCGTTTTCGTTTTTTGTTCATTCCTTGAATCGGTTCGGAGCCCTGTGCGTAGTAGCTGGGGGCGCTGGGATCTCCACGGACGGCGTGCGCATGCCGGCCCCGCTGAATTGTAACAAATGCTGCTGCAACCTTGTAGATAGAGTTTTATGTGCCAGTGGAGCTGGGGGTGAGCCCTATTCACAGAGCTGTGTGCCGGGTCCTTGGTGAGCAGGGACTTGGAACCACCCCTTCAATTTAACAACCAATAAACTTTTGAATGACAACGGAATGCAGACGACTGGCCTGAGTCACTTTCATTAGTGGCCCCAAACAGAGCAAGTGATTAAGATATTGTCTGGGCCACTGCCGCAATTTGTCACTAATGCTATTACCCCCTTGTGGTAGTTGTAACACAGACATACACACTTTCTCTCACACACACGCTCACACATATACGCATGTTGCCACAGTTACTTCTAACAAGTAATCTGACTACTAGTCACTACCTCTCTTACGAGTAACCAAATTAGATTACTGACTGCCGGTACTACAGTAGCTGCTATACCTACTGGTGCGTAGCGGAAGCACAAAGCCCCTCCACTCTGTCGCCGCAGCCGCTGGCCCAGGTAGGAGAGTGGAGGCGCTCTTGCATGGGAAGAGTGCCTCCACTGAGAAGCACCCTGTACAAGGGCCGTGTGATGTCATAATTCGGATTCCTTGAATGAAACTGTTGAATCCTATGGAAAGCAAACATCTACAATATTTCTGGGTTTCATTAATGCCTGTAGCGCATTCCGGGCATATCCCTTTAGCAGTCAGCGCCGACTGCATACCTCTAAATTTCAAATGATGTGCCAGCAGGTAAATATCCTGTCCCATCCGCTGTTTAAAATGCATGGTCGGGCTGCAGGGTGGGGCAGCGTTGTTGAAAGGATGTGCGGGGTCACACAAGACCCCAACAAGATGTGTGGGGAGGGGACTCTAATTGGTTGGTTTAACCTTCAGAACACAATGAGCAGAGCTGTAATGAAGGTGCCTGATTCATGGTCAGGTAATAAAGGTGAAGAGGAACCGGGGGTGTATGAGAAAGTGTATGTGCGTGTGCATGTGTGTGGAACATGGTTGCGTTGTTTGCGCACACAGGCGTGAGCATGCACACCTAAAGAGCGCTGTGGGCTTGAGCAGGGTTGAAATTAAGCGAGTATGAAATTCTGGAGGCAATTCTGTTTTCTTTTATCTTTGCCACAGCTTGACATCTGGTTACAAAATGTGAGTGAAATCGGGGTATGATGGCCGCAGACTAGGAATACTCGCTACAACATTACAGGGGGGAAAAAAAGAAAAGAAAATGAAGGCGCAAACAAGACGCCAATCAACAGGGGTTGCCAGATTGGTGTGAGTGTCTGCAAATTCAGTTGATTCCAATCAATGATTGGCTCGTTGATTGGACGCAGAACCCACAATCGGAGCTGCAGCGGCCACGTTGTCACCCTGGCACGTGTGGTGTTTCCGGCCGACTACACACTTATTCATAAGGATACAATACAACTTTGTGCAGAGACGTTTTGGGAGGATTATTGGTGAAGGTGACACAGCATCTTCATAGCCAAATGTATTCCCCTCAACAATTTGTTTTCATTACTATCAGCAAATGATGAATTGAATGGATGCAGCAGCTCATATTGTAAAGAAGAGGATCTCTACTTTCTAGGAACATTTTGTACAATTTTATTAGGGATGGGGATTTGAGGGCTAGAAGCCTAGCCCTCAAGCGGTTTGCATCGAAACGACGGCACTCTCGATACGCTAAATATTCCATGGTTCTTAGGAATTCCATTGTGTCTCTCGTGACATCACACATTTCTTGTGTTCCTGAATAAAACACATGTCTTATAAAAAGCTTGTGGTTTCTCTCTTCTGTATGGTGATAAAAGTTGTTGCCATTGTGACAGTGCCATTGTGACACAATCTTTCCATGTGGCGCACAACATTGGTCAGACTCATTGCTGTGTTGTGTTATGTGTGGTTGTCCCTCCCAATGAAACAGAATGGTCACACATTGGCATTCTGAACTAACATTCCTAAATACAATACATATAAAATATAAATATATATATGCACACACACACAATAAGTAGACCCAGAAAAGAGGGAGGGGGAACGAAAGAGACAGTCCTGAAAACGTTCCCGATCGACACGCCTCCTCCATCGTCGACCCGCCTCCGCTCAAACCGACACCTGCCCACGCGACAACAAATCTCGCGATACTTATTGTCATTTGTTTGAGACAGTGGCGGGTGTCGAGATCCCCATCCCTAAATTTTATACATTCTAAAAATGTACTCAGGCTAGCGCTGACTGAAAGTGATTGCGCTAGAACCTGTATAGCACAGAGAAACGATAGATCTCATTTTTCCTAGACGTCAGAGCGTGCCAAAAAAAGCCTTCTCTTCGACCGGCACACACTCCAGCACATGCAAGACTTTGTTCACAAATGTGTTGGGTGGAAGGAAGGCAGTCTGAACACAAACGCGACAAACCTATGCTAAACCTAGCCTGACAAGCCAAACCCAATACATCGTCCACGAATTGCACATCACTAGAAGTTGAATTGGGTCTGGTGCAACTGTAGTCGAAAAACTGTGAAAAACATGTCAGTCAAATGTTTGTCATCCAGTCACCGTGCAGTAGGTGGGACAAACGGCGTGGAGGCATGACAAGTATTTAAATCAGGCAATCCAATCACAGCGCAGTAGGCGTGACGACCGAGTAGTCAACGGAGGGTGGTCCAGTGTTGAATGAATGAAATGAATCGTGTACGTGTGCGTGTGTGTGTTGAATTAAGAGAGGTAACAGACTCTGGGAGAAGTTGGCCACGCAGTGCTGCAACTTTCCATTCCGTGTTCACCCTGCCGTACCATGCATGCTAAGTACTGAATGAGATCAGACATGCAAAATGTCGACATCCATCCGAAAATGCCCAGTGCCATTTATTCCCATGGTGAAAAAAAACCTGCCATGGTCAAAATGTAAGACCTATTAAAACATGTTGACCATCAACCCGTGTTGTCGTTTTGTAAATTGATCTGTGATTATTGTGATATTTACATTATAAAATGTATGGCATTATCATCGTTATTATTGCTGTATTTATTATTATTGATAAATAAAAAGAAAGTCCAGGTTTAGTCCAGAAACCCGCAAGCTGAAACAAACAACGCGTCGGCTAGAACGCCTGTGGCGGTCACAACACTCACAGGAAGCCTACCGTAGCTGGCGAGCTAGCCTTCTGCAATATAGAAAAGCAATACGTGCAACCAGGGCCGCCTATTACTCAACACTCATCAAGGAGAACAAGAATAATCATAGGTTCCTCTTTGACACCGTTGCCAAACTAACTAGGAACCACCAATCCACTGAGCCAACTATCCCCTCATCCCTTTCAAGTAATGACTTCATGGAATACTTCAACAACAAAATCGAAAGGATTCGAAGTAAGATAGCATCCCCCTCTGTCACCATAGAGATCCCTGGTCCCTCAATAAG